>PVLD010016093.1:31115-46318 GCA_004027595.1 Dinomys branickii | reverse complement strand
CCGCCGGGCGTCTCCGCCGCCAACAAGCCGATCTCTGTCGGGAGTCGCCGGGGGGCTGCGCCGGCTCGGGAGGCGGGAGGGATCAAGGCGTCCGTGCTCTCAGGGCGCTAGGGCCCAGCAAATCCTCTCCGCTTCCGGCAGCGTTTGTGGCCCTCCACGCGGCTCGCCGGACACGCGCGAAACGTGGGCTTGCCGGGCGTCTCCGCAGCTAGCAAGCCGATCTCTGTCGCTAGCCGCCGGGGGGCTGCACTGGCTCGGGAGGCGGGAGGGCCCGAGGCGGCCGCGCTCCCACTGCGCTTGGACCGATCCCAGCTTCTTCCCCGCGGGGATCGTCCCTGGCTCCCAGCATCTGGGACTTTCCCACGTCTCGCCCCGGCAGCCTGGTCCGCCCTACCACATCTCCCCCGGCATCTCAGAGAAATACGCCCAGTTTAAACTTCCCAGCCAAGGTCCCGGCATTCACGCTCGCCAAGTCTGTCTCGAGCTGGTGGTGTTTATTAAGGAGGTTCGCTCCCTTGCTGCTCACCTGGTCGCCATCTTCCCCGGGGATCCTGAGATCTAGAATCATGAATTTTAAAAAGTCTAAAATAATGTTGGTCACATTGAAGAACCTCATAAATGATCTTTATTATTATTATAATGCACTCAAATAAATTTGCATACATATTGTAGTGAGTCTGAAAAAGGCAGCACTTTTTGCAAATACATTACATTATTACCAAAATAAAAAGACAAATCTAGAATGTGCAGGCAGCCCATTCTTTCAATGCATGATATTTTCCCTGTAGGTACTTGGTACAGTCTGAATCTTATGTCCTTTTGAAACTCATGTGTTGAAATCCTAATCCTAAGGTAGAGCCTTCGGGAAATTCACTCAGGTATGGTATCTTTCATTTATTAGGAGTTCGCTTAGCTCCTTTTGAGAACCTTAAGATGTTCTTGGACTTCCAACATAGACCCTTCAGCTTTCAGACATGGACTCACACCAGACATTGCAATGAGCTCCATGCCTTGGACTTTCTTTCCACTGGTTCTTCCAGCTCTCTAACATGCAGATGGTGTTCTGTATTCTCCACTTCTGATTCCACAGTTGGCCACTGTAAGCCTACTTAGTAAGTCCTTCCTGTAATCAGATACACATTTAATATTAAATCTGTTTCTCTAGTGAACCCTAATGAATACAACAATTATCATATCCTGGCTCTCTGGAAACATCTCTGAGACACAGTGACATGCAGAGGTTGTGGGAATGTGCTCTGGTTATAAATATCCAAGGAAGCATGAATGTAGAATGGGCTTAGGGAGGAGCTGGCCCACCATGGGATGCACGGAGCCTTCACACATCAGGAGCTCCCTGGGAAGGAAGCCCCAGCCTTGGTGTCCTCCTGTGAACCAGCATCAGCCAGGGATGCCCCGGGAAAGGCACAAGCACTGTGAGACATCCCAGTAAGGGCGCTCCACTCCTCCGTCAGTAGCGGCATTCCCACAGCTGAGGACTTGCTCTTCCTGTCCTGGTAGTGCTGGTCATATTCCAGCAAATCCTCTGACAAGCTGAGGTCTAGCAGGAAGTGACATCAGAGATGAGGGGGTCACATGGTGCCTTCCTATTGTGCTGTGGGAAGTCCTAGATATACTCAGGAGAGTGTGGTTGGTCATCAGTGAAGGAATGTTTAGTTCTCAACCAGTTTCCAGCCATGTGTGCTCCAGTCAACACCTGCCCCTCATAGGAACATACCCCTTTCCATTACAGTTTAACACTATTTGACATTTTCTTTCATATATTGTTCTAAAAATGTTGTGATTTTTATCTTATAAAGCATTTTTTTATTTTACTATGATGGTAACATTTTAAATAATTTATATATTAATTACTTAATTTTTCCTCCTCAAATCTCTGTCAGCCTATGTTTAAGGTGAAGCTTAACGTAGACTTGTAATACACCTCCAGTGTATGGTGATCCCGGTTCGGGAAGAACAAGTACTAGGATAAGTATTAACAGTATTTAATAGTATTAGCACAACCTCTTAAGGTTTTCAAAGTGAGAAACAGCACGGTACAGGAAATGCCCTGTCTCAGCATCTCCAGTTAGATCCACGAGTGACCAACAGTACAGTCTGCTTTCACCTCATCAAACCATCCACAGTTTGTCTCTGCCCCGTTCCTACACTCCTTGCCTGGCCCCTGAACTCAACTGGGGGACATATTAGGGCTACCTCACGACAGCCAGCGCAGGCATGGGGACACTGAGCCCAGGGTGAGGTTACATCTGGACAATCGTGAGGCTGGTCCTGTGGTGCTATCTGCAGAAGCAATACCTTCCGTGTTCCTCAGGGTGGCCTTTATTTTCTGGCCCCCAAAAGGCTATTGCATGTTGTTATGGTTGATACATTGTGTCAACTTGGGGGGTCTAGAAGTTTGGCTAAGTAACTCAGCAGTTGTAAATCTTGGGGTAAAAAGGACATGCCCTTACCCTTCCGGGATGTTGTTTATTATGTTAATTTGGGAAGTTTAGAAAGTTAACTATGTGACTCAGAAGGGAGCTGGATGTTTATTTGTATTCATCCTAAACCTGTGCAAGAGGAAGACATGCAGAGGGTGTGGGTGTACAGGACCGCCCCCACCCCCCACAGCTGGTAGGCTGCATAAAAAAGGAATTGAGGAAGGACTGGCTGCTGGTTTTTGGAGAAGCTCCCGTCTTCGCCTTTGGCTTCTGCCTGGGACTCTTCAACATTCTGGTGTTGGCTCTCCGGCCTTCATCATAGATTCATCAGCATTTCATCTCAGACTCAACAGCCCTTGATACGGACTTGCACGGACACTGCTGTGAGCTCCAGGCCCCAGGCCTGGGCTCTTCAATCTCCAGTGTGCTGAGACCCTCTGCACACTTCCTCATCTAACCCTGTAGCTGACCATTGTAAGCCAAATTTGTAATTTGTTGTACATTGTATATCTTGTGTTAAATCTGTTTCTCTAGTAAACCCTGACTCATACACACGTCCAGAATCCTTCGAAGTCCCATCTTCCAGGGTCTGTCCAGTATTTGCTCTCGCTGCCGCCTTCCTGTCCAAACTCAACCGAGAGGCCAGTGTGGAGTGGGCTGAGCTTCTCCTCCATCTTTCTTCAGCTTTTTGCACCTTTTAATTCATAGCCCTCTGGGAAAAAAATCCAAGTCTGTTTCCAGTTCCGAGGCACTAAATAAAAGCATTTGTACAGACAACCAAGAACATCAGGTGGATGTGGGTTTGCATTGGACACGTAAGAGGACAGACTGCAGGGATTATATTCGAGGGGAAAGTGGCTTATTGCAGTTGTACCTGGCTGAAAATTCATGCTTCTTTTTTCTCCAAGTGGAAGGCAGATTGCAAACTCTTTTAAGATAACTTCAAATGCACTAATATAATTCTACAAAGAGTTTTCCTTCATGCACTATAGAAATAGGCCATTAAATTTGCATGTCTGAAGGAACTTTTCAGTAATTACTTTGCTTAAATACAAATTAGTCTATCAGCTCATGAAACTGCAGGAAAGAGGGAGACAAAGAATCCATCCAGCTCAGTTTCAGCTAAAGGAAGTGACGGCTTTCTTCAAAGAGATATACCTACGTTTTATTCTGACTTTACACTTTGAAACAGCCAGTTGCATCAACGCTTCATTAAGCTGTTTGTGTTCAGATAGAAGAGTTTCTGGTCTTCCCTGGAGGGAAATTGGAGGTAACATGGTCAACAGTCCTATAGCAGGAATATTATACCCCAGAAAAAATAATTACATATTTTCTATTGCCTCTAATTAGTATTGTAATTTGGGAAAAATTATTTTACTTTTCTTGCTTTAACTTGATGTCCTTTAAAACAAGATAATTTAGATATTTAGGTGTGTTAATCAGCTTTTTGCCGCTACAACCAGTATGTGAAGTAATAGACTCCTAAAGAGGAAAGGTGAGGTAGGGATATAGCTCAGCAGCATGCCATGTGCCCATTCTGCATGAGGCCCAGAGCTCCATCCCCAGTGCTGGGCAAGGGCAGCTGTGGGAGTGGGGGGAAGTAGATATTTGAGATCATGGTTTTGGAAGTTTTAGTCCATAATAGTCTTTGTGGCAGAAAAGCATACAAAGCAAAACCACTCTGCTCAAGGATGAGCCCAAGGATAGAGGCCGAGGATGGGCCTCGTCACACCATTCCCTTCTAGGTCACCCTCAGTGATGTTAAAAGCCCCAGCCCCTCTCAGTCCCATCACCTGGGAAGCAACCCCTTACTGCACTGGAGATAATTAAGATCCCAAATGTAGAACTAAGGTCCCATCTTCTTCCTTATAAAACGGTACTATTCTAAACCACAAACAGCTTTCTTTTAGGAGACATGTTTTATATCTGCTTTTGTTCGAGAGAAGGAAACATATCTCATTTAATTTCTACTTTCTTACTCCAAGAAATTAAACTCAATAAAACATATATTATGTTAACCAAAGATTTTCCAGTGTCTGTTGGTTTAATAACTACATAAGAAAATAAGTTCAGTTGCTTTGATTCTAAAAAATGGAGCCTCTTTTTCTGAGTGGTGTATCAGAGTAGGTTTGCGATAGCTTTTTCCAAAACAAGATGATAAAGAGGAACTTGTCACAGGAGACACAAACTTTATTTCCATTCTTCACTGAACTACTGTGCGTGCTGTACTGGCCTTAACCAGTATCTCCACCCATGAACTGTGACTACATCCTTGTCCTTGCCAAGACTTTCCAGAATGAAATGAGATACAGGACTGAAAAATGTTTAGTTAACCAATATCATTAACTTTTAAAGAACATGTTTAAAACACTATTACTTAGGAAGCAAAAGCTGTCCCCCACAAACTTTAAGTGGAGTTTTATCCTCAAAGGCATTAATTGAGAAGAAGGAGGGGGTTGGAGAGAGAAAAGAAGGGTAGATATGTGTAAGGGTGGAGAAACAGTCAAAGTATATTTTATCCATGTACAAATATACCAGAATAAAACTCACTAGTCTGTATAACTATTGCACTAGTTAGAAAGAAGAAATATTAAAGCACACTTGAGCCAGACTTTGAAGTGGAGAAAGTGAACTAGTTTTGGGTAATATTTATTACTGGTAAATCTGATCATCATTTTATTTCTCCTCTGTCACAAAATTTGAATAGAAAAGCTGCTAATATACTGAAACTTCATATGTGCATGTAAATTCCACATCTTTACTGAGCAAGGATTGAGGCACTCAAAATTTCTATATAACAACCACCATAATTGGTATGTTACAAAGTTTTCATTCCAAGTAAAACCCTTGAGGCACTGTAAAGGTTAAACATTTCCAGTATGCTTGTTTGTCAGTCTCTCCAGGATTGACGATATGTTCAGGTATACACGGGTTAGCGATGTGTGTGCCTGCACAGGATTTGGAACTCAAAGGGGAAGATAGGACTAGAATTCATACTCTTGTGCCTTTAATAACCATGAAATTTCTCTTAACTACTGTATTGAGAGACAGCAGCTGCTTCACCCAGTTCTCTCCTCTGCAGAGGACTGAGCAGCACCTGAACATTTACAAACAGAAAGACCCCTGTGGGACCAATCGCAGAGGTCATCTGTCACAGGAACAAGCTGAGAACTTAGAGAGGCGATGCGACTCTCCCAAGATCGTGCACTCATTTCAGAGTGGAGCAGAACTTCAAGTGCTCTGTTTCGTTCAATATAACGCAACTGTGGCCATTGTGTAGGTGCCTTATGTACAGTGTCTCTAATTCTAGCTACTATCCCTAAATGTGTTATTGCATTATTGTTACTACTATGATCATTGATCACCATTTTGTCCATCACGGAGCTGATGCCTATGGAGTTTAAATAACCATTCCAAAGCAACTTGTTTAATAAATGCAGAGAAGGTGCCACCAGGTCCCACCTTTACTTCTAGCACAGAAAGAAGGAGTCATCTCACATCCACTGTTCTGTCTGGGAAACCTTAGGCCACGTTTAACCTTTGAGTAGATAGAGGTCTTCTTCCTGCCTTGTCTGAGGATGAGAAAATCTGTTGCAAATAAAAAAAAGTTGTTTCCTTTCTCCCTTGCTTTGTTTGCTCTATCTTTGCCGTGACACCTCTAACCTATCAGTTAATATTGTGACCATTATATATGTTGAGCTTCCCCTGGGGCCTGTCTTGTCCTGTATACTTTACATAGTTTACCTCATGAAAATCTCATAACTATGTTTTGAAAGAGATAGTGCTATTATTCATCCATCACTGAAAACTGAGCAGACCCACACTCCTTGGAACATTAGGTAATTTTGTAATGAGCCACTTCGCATCCACAAATCAATATGGAGAATGCTGCAACTTAGAATTCTTTCCATAACTTGGCCTTCAATAGCTCCTGGTTTATCTCACAGAAAACATTTGGGCCACCTTTCATTGTATCTATAAAAATGAGGATGCTTATATTCAGAGTGATGGAAAACGCAAAGTGACCTTGAGTGTACATTTTTATAGTTAAATACTAACTGTGTTATAAGAAGGGCAAGTCCATGTACAAGAGAAAAACTCATCTTTATGCTATTCACATGCACTTATTTAACAATGCGATTGAATTTTTCTGGCGTATGTGTTCTGGCACCCTACCCTACTTTTTTCCTGGCTTTCTAGTTCCCCTTTCTCATAATTCCCTGTTCTCCAAACTCTTTCCTCTGATTACCTAAATGATGCCAATTAGCAATTGTTGAAAATAATTTTAAAAACATCAGTCTTGATTTTACATTTTGTTCACTGGTTCAAGAACTATCTACTACTCATCTCAGGCATGAAAAATATAACAATAAATACCAAATCCCAGGCTTTACGCACACCAAAGTGTGGGCTGGCCCGCCCATTCTTAGTACCTTGTGTTTCATTTGCTGTTCACCAGTTAGCTTGTATTTATTAAGACCAATTATACCGCTCTACTCCTCGGACTATGAGGATAATGGAAACTTTCAGTTTGAAAGTGGGACAAACAGAGTCTCAGAAGCACCTGTGAAAGAGTATCTCACGTGTTGTGAGTAGACATTAAGGCTTTTGGGAACCCTCAAATATCATCAACCTGGAGTGGCTAACTGATCTATCAAAGTTCAGTTGCTTGTGTTAGAGGATCTATCTCTGGCCTCAAAATCTACTGTTTCATTCAAATTCATCATGTCTTCTCCCCATAAGAGGCTTGTGGGCAGACGGCAGCTGGAATTTTCCTCTTAAGGGCAGGGATTGAGAGCAGAGACCCAGATGAAAATCTTTGCTAATTGGCTCCTTTCCTCTCAGTTTTTCCGTCTAAATGTGGAGCTAATGATGGACCCCACTGAAGGATTGTTGTGAACCAGACAAATCATTTGTTTAATACATAGTAACTGCCGTGTGAGAATTAGATTCTTTTCAATGTGTTATGTTCTGTGGAACATGACCATAGAGTGTGGTGATCTTGGTTTCTTACATTAGGCTCAGACCACTGGCATGAGGTGGAGGTCACACTTTCAATGGAGGGCAGTAATGGGTGTAAACCTTAAGGCTCTTGTATAGCTCTGTGTTATACTACGACTGTGGAAGCAAGTTATCTTCAGAATGGACATGGACATACCTGAAGAGGGAACAAACTGATCTGGAACTTCCTAGGCCAGGCAAAGAATGGGACGAAATCCATAATTTAGTAACAAAAAGTTACTTATTACTTGATATGGTGAAAAATTAAAACAACCCCTGTCTTTTAAGACCTTAATGTTAAGCAACAAGGACAGACAGGTAAATAATTAAATCAGAGCAAACACATGGAAGGAAAGCCTGGAGAGTGATGAGAAGCCCACGCTAGACCACTGTCCTGCTTTGTGGAGGGGGCAAGGCTGGAATGTCCCAGCCGGGAATATAGAATGAGAGAACAGAGACCGAGGCCCAGAGACCAAACCCCTCTCTCTTCATCCCAGCTCTGCTTTATAAATTTTATGCTTGCCTCTCCACACCGCAATAAAAGTATTTGCTCTTTGGCCTGGCAGAGTAATTACTGCATCGTAGTGGAAAATCTGATCAGAAATCTTGGGAAGATTGTGTAACAAAAGTTTCTAACTTGTCACTAAATTATTTCTTTTGGGAGTTGTCCAATACTGAGCCCATCTGAATTATTCTAGGTTGAGTTTCTTGTTCTTATACTAGTTATTCTTTCTTTTTGGCATTACCCCTGAATATTGATGCATATTCAATTGGTTATCATACTAAGCAGCTGAGAACAAGAATATTTTGGCTAAAATTTTTTTTTAGTTTTAAAGAGAATAGTAAGAAAAAAAAAAGAACAATAGCAAAATACAAAAAAAACAGAGCAAGGACATTAAAAATGATACAGGGTTTCAAACCAAACGATAGGGATGGACAGTGGTTGTTATATTACATATTGTTATCTTCAATGAAGTTGCTCTGATTACCAGATGTGAGAAAGGAAGATTGATCAAACCACTAAAGGGAACAAGAAAATAATAATTTAAAAAAACATTAGAGACAATACAGAGTTTCACCAGACAGGATGGTAGGAATTCACCAATGGTTGTTATACTGCATATTGTCTTCACATAATTTGCTCAGATTACCAGATAGAAGCATACAAAATTGCTCAAAATATATATATATATAAATTTTAATCATTAACTGTTCCCCCCAACAAACCACCTGAGGTATAGATAAAAATGATATGGTATTTTTGTATGATGGAGTATTACTCAGCTATTAAAAAAAGATAAAATCGAGGCTTTTATAGGAGTATGGATGCAATTAGAGACCATACTCATAAGTGAAATAAATGGGACCCACATGTGTAAACATATTGTCTCCCCAGTGTAAGAGCATGAAAGAGTAAATAAAACCCCAAATGTACACTAGATAACATTTTGGCTAAAATTAAACTTTAGTCAAAATGGTCGAACAGCTGCATTTATACCAACAGCCCTAAGTTTTCATTCTCTTACCAGACATATGACATATTCTATTGTCTTTTACAAAGAAAGTACTTGTGTGTACACATATGCATATTTAAAGAGAACTACCACAGTCACAGGCTCCTTGTTAAATTGAGAGCTGACATTTCACTCCTGTGTTAAATGCTTAGTTTTACAGAACTATGTTACTTGACTATTAAAAGGAACAGCCTAAAACATTTACTTGCATTCAGATGTTTGTTATTTTCTTTCAGTTAAACATGCAAATTGGCTGCCATTACCGGAAAATTAACTATACAACAATTAGATGGAAATTTCTTTACCCAATTATTCTAAAGCATGAATGTCTCTTCAATTTTCCAAATACATTTCCCATTCTTTCCATTTCAAGTCTTGTGTGATTTTTAGCAACCGGTTTTGTTTTAATTGCATTTGTTTTTCAGAAATAATTTTCTAACTCTTACATCAAGCTGTGTTTTAGAACTGGATGTGGTTTTATTCCCCCTGCAGTATTATTTGTGGAACTTCAGTGCTTTCCAAAATGTAGGAAAAAAGATCTCTTGAGGGAATTAACAATTTCAGATTAAAATAAGAAAGCAACAAGAGACCCAAATCACTTGTTGTAGTGGAAAAAATATTTCTCCTTGGAATAGACTTGTGATCTTTTAGCGAAGGCTGACTTTGTGAATATCTTCCATGACCTTTTAAACTTTACTTTTCTTGCACTTGTTCTGGTTTTATTACAACCATACATTGCTAATGCATCTCAAGGATCCTTTACCTTCTGCTCTTTTCTGTTTTTGTATCTTAACTGCCACAGCTTCCTTATGTCTATATATGTCGACCAGTAGCTCTGACCTAAATTCTAAGTTTACATATGCACATGTTTCTGGAATATATTTTTATTGAACTTCTTTAAGCAAAGAAGTCCAAACCTGGACCTTTTATTCTTTATGATCATATGTGTCTACTGGTACCAAATGAGACGAGTCTTGATAATATTGGCTCAGATAACTAACTACCCTTAATTGATTGGTTCCTTCTCAGGAAGCAGTTCAACAAACACATTTTAAGTTGAACTATATAAACATTTCTACAGACATAAACATATCATTATATCACTGTGGATTCCATACTTTTAATGTTTAAAATTGTGGTACTGGCACAAAATCATACATGCAGAGTAGAACATGCAGAAATAATCCCAGGCACATCCAACCATCTAATCTTTAACAAAGGAGCCAAACACATACACTGGAGAAAAGATAGCCTCTTTGGTGCACGGTGCTGGGAAAAATGGTAATCCACATACAGAAGAACAAATTTAGACCCATATCTCCACACTGTGCTAAAATAAAATCAAAACAGATCCAGGATCTATATATTAAAACAGAAGCACTGAGTGTGCAGGAGGATAGATTAGGTAAAAGTCTTTAAGGCAAAGGTATAGGCCAGGACTTTCCAAATAGAACATCAACTGCACATCATGAAGAATCCACAAAGTGATTAAATCAAATTAAAAATACTCTTCACAAGAAAGAACAAACCACAAAGTGAAGACCCAACCTAAGAGTGGGAAAAAATTTTGTCAGATACACTTTGAACAGAAGACTAACATCTAGAATATGTAAAGTACTAAAGAATTAGCTACCCCCCAAATAAAAGTCTCAACCAAAAATGACAAATTGAAATAAATAGCCAGTGCTCAGAAGAACAGATTGGCCAATAAAGAAATCCAAATCAAAACAACACTGAAATTCCATCTTACGTCCATTCTGTCACAGAGAGAATAGCTATCATCATGAACTAGAAACAAAACAAACAAACAAAAAAATGTTGGAGAGGTTGTGGAGGAAAAGGACTACTTTATTTTCAGCAAACAGGAAGGTTTATTACAAGACCTTGATTCTTATTCCACTAATATTTTCTCCTCTTGGGTCAATATTTTTTGATACCCATCTCAGTAGAAGTCAATATCTTCTTTTTCTGTAGCTTATTTTTTTTTATTTTGAAGAGTCTAAAAATAAACATTAAAAATAGTTTCGAATTTCAAAACAAGATGATAGGAAATCAACAGTGGTTATTATATTGCATATTGTTATCTTCAAAGTAGTTGTTCATATTATCAGATATAAGCATGCAAAGTTGGTAAAAAAATTAAGCAAAAAATTAAGCATTAACTGTTCCTTTTAATAAACCAACAGAAATTAGTAGTACAATTATTGTAGCTATCTTGTGTTTATATACATATATATTGTTTTTCTTCCTTCTTTCTTTTCTCCTTTCCTTCACCCCCATTTTTCTCTTCTTTTGAGCAGTTTCTTTCCTTTTCACAATATTTATCATACTTTTCTGATTTTGTTTACTCTTTCAGTTTCTTACAATAGGGAGACAATATAGTGTTTACATATGCAGGTTTGATTTATTTCACTTATGAGTATGGTCTCTAGTTGCATCCATTTACCTATAAAAGCCTCAAGTTTCTATTTTTATAGCTGAGTAATGCTCCACTTTATAAAAATACCACATCTTTTTTATCTGTCCCTCAGTTGATGGGCATTTGCGTTGTCTAGGAATACTTTTTTTTTTTAAATAAAAGCACAAAAACATATTAACAAACAGACACAAATTAGCATAAGAAATAGTACAATCAAAACTGATTTACAGACAAGGTGACATGGACTCAACAATGGTTGTTGCTTTACCTATTGATATCTTTGAAGTGTATATACATGAACACAGATACAGACATGCAAAATTGGTCAGACAATTAATCATCTCAACAACAGAAAAAACATCAAAAACAAAAAACCAAAGACAAAAAAAAAAAAACCAACAATAGTTGCTGCTTTGCATATTGATATCTTCGAAGTATGTGTTCAGGATAACACATACAGACATACAAGATTGATAGAATAACCTGTCATCAATTATTCCTTAGCATTAAGTGATACAATACAATAGTAGAACCATGTTAGCCCTCCTGCACATATGTATATACATATATACATACATACATTTTTGCATCTTTCTTTTCTCCTTTCCCTCGTCCCATCTGTTCTTTCTTTATGAACAGATTTCCTTCATGTCTCTTAGTTTATATTCCCACCCTCAGGTTCTTACACCAGTGATACAATACATTGCCTGCACATGTTCCGCTGATTTATTTCACTTATGACTATGGACTCCAGCTTTGACCACTTGCCTACAAAGTCCCCAAAACTGTCTTTCTTTATAGCTGAATAATATTCCATCATATAAAAATGTCACAATTTTTTTATTTAAAAAAATAAAAGTACAAAAACATATTAACAAACAGACACCAATTAGCATAAAAAATAGTACAATCACAACTAATCTATATACAAGGTGACATGGTCTCAACAGTGGTTATTTCTTTATCCATTGATATCTTCTAAGTGTAAATATATGAACCCATATACACACATGCAAAATAAGTCAGACAATTAATCCTCTCAACAACAGAAATAACACAAATACCAAAAATCCAAAGACAAAAAACAAAACAGGCAAACAACAGCAGTAACAACAACAACAACAAAAAAAAAACCACCAATAGTTGCTGCTTTGCATATTGATATCTTCGAAGTGTGTGTTCAGGATAACACATACAGACATACAAGATTGATCAAATAACCCGTCATTGATTATTTCTCAGCATTAAGTGATATAATACAATAGTAGAACCATGTTAGCTCTCCTGCATATATGTATATTCATATGTACATACATACGTTTTTGTCTCTTTCTTTTCTCCTTTCCCTCGTCCCATCTGTTCTTTGTTTTAGAACAGATTTCCTTCATGTCTCTTAGTTTATATTCCCACGCTCGGGTTCTTACACCAGTGATACAATACGTTGTCTGCACATGTATCACTGATTTATTTCACTTATGAGTATGGACTCCAGTTTTGACCACTTGCCTACAAAGTCCCCAGAACTGTCTTTCTTTATAGCTGAATAATATTCCATTATATAAATGTGCCACAATTTTTTAATCCAGTCTTCTGTGGATGGGCACTTAGGTTGCTTCCACATTTTAGCTATTACAAATTGTGTTGCTATAAACATGGGTACACATATATCAGAGTGATATGATGTTTTCAGATAACTGGGAAAATACCCAGGAGGGGAATAGCTGGTTTGAATGGAACCTCTAGACCTAGTTTGCTGAGAAATCTCCAAACTGCTCTCCACAGTGGTTGTACCAGTCTGCATTCCCACCAGCAGTGTAATAGAGTCCCTATTTCTCCACAGCCTCACCAGCATTTGTTATTGGATGACCTTTTCATACTGGCCAGTCTTACTGGAGTGAGATGAAATCTCGATATTATTTTTATTTGCATTTCTCAAATGACTAAGGATGTGGAACATTTTCTCATATATTTATTTGCCATTTGTATTTCTTTATCTGAGAAGTGTGCATTCATCTCAGATGCCCATTTCTGGATTGGGTCTTTGAATTTGGACATGTATATGTTTTTTAGTTCTTTGTATGTTCTAGATAGGAGTCCTTTGTCTGAGGGACAACCAGCTAGGATTTTTTCCCAATTTGTGGGTTTTCTTTTTACTTTGCTGGTGATTTCTTTAGATGTACAAAAACTTTTCAGTAGGATAAGGTCCCAATTATTGATTCTTTGAAGTGTTTCCCTTGCAGTTTCATTTTTTTCATGAACTCTCTGCCTACTCCTATGTCTTCAAGATTTTTACCTACTTTCTCTTCCAATAGGTTTAGAGTTTCTGTTTTAATGTTGAGGTCTATGATCCATTTTGACCTGAGTTTGGTGCATGGTGATAGACTGGGGCCCATTTTCAGTTTTCGGCAAGAGGCAAGCCAGTTTTTCCAGCACCATTTATTAAACAGGCCTTCTTTTTTCCAGTGGGTTTTGTTGACCCCTTTGTCAAATATTAGGTAGCTGAATGGGTTTTTCATTATGGTTGCATCTTCCAGTCTGTTCCATTGATCCTCAGGTCTGTTTTTTAGCCAGTACCAGGTTGATTTTATTACAGTAGCTTTGTAGTGTAATTTCAGGTCAGGGATTGTCATTCCATCTGACTTGTCCTCATTGCCCAGGATTGTTTTTGCTATTCTGGGTCTCTTCTGGTTCCAGATGAATTTGAGGCATATTTTCTCTAGATCTGTGAGGTATACTAACGGTAGTTTAATGGGAATTGCATTGAATCTGTACAACAGTTATGGTAGTATGGCCATTTTTACAATGTTAGTTCTTCCTAACCACGAGCAGGGTATGTTTTTCCACTTATTGAAATCCTCTTCGATCTCCTTTTTCACAGTACTGTAGTTTTCACTGAATAAATCTTTCACATTCTTTGTTAGATTGATTCCTAAATATTTAAATTTCTTGGTTGCTATTGTAAAGGGTATGGTTTCCTCAATTTCTCTCTCAGTCTGTTTGTTGTTTGTGTACAGGAATGCTATTGATTTTTGGGTGTTGACTTTGTATCCGGCTACGCTGCCGAATTTGTCAATTAATTCCAGGAGTTTTCTTGTGGAGTTTTTGGGATCCTCCATGTATAGTATCATATCGTCTGCAAATAGTGATAGTTTGACTTCTTCCTTTCCTATCCTTATTCCTTTTATTTCTCTCTCTTGTCTGATTGCTCTGGCTAGTGCTTCCAGAACTATATTGAATAGGAGTGGTGACAATGGGCATCCTTGTCTTGTTCCTGACTTTAAAGTGAAAGTTTTCAGTTTATGTCCATTTAGTATGATGTTGGCTGTTGGTTTGTTATAGATGGCTTTGATCAGATTGAGGTAGAGGCAATCTATTCCTATTTTTTCTAAGGTTTTTAACATGAATGCATGTTGGACTTTATGGAAAGCCTTTTCTGCATCTATTGAGATGATCATGTGGTTTTTGTCTTTGACTGTATTAATATAGTGTATTACATTAATTGATTTGCGAATATTGAACCATCTCTGTATTCCTGGAATGAATCCTACCTGGTCATGGTGTATAATTTTCCTTATGATTCGCTGTAATCTATTTGCCAATATTTTCTTGAGTATCTTTACATCTATGTTCATTAGAGAGATTGGCCTGTAGCTCTCTTTCTTGGTTGGGTCTCTTTCTGGTTTTGGTATCAGTATAATACTTGCCTCCAGAAATGTGTTGGGGAGAGTTGCTTCCTTTTCGATTTCATTGAAGAGTTTGAGGAGTGTTGGCATTAGATCTTCTCTAAATGTTTTATAGAATTCTGCTGTGAATCCATCAGGGCCTGGG
>PVLD010016093.1:0-31015 GCA_004027595.1 Dinomys branickii | reverse complement strand
GTAATATGCATGGGATAATTTCAATTCTTTTGCATTTAGGTAGATATGCTCTATGGGCTAGAATGTGGTGTATTTTGGAGAAAGACCCATGTGCAGCTGAGAAAAATGTGTATTCTGATGTTGTGGGGTGGAACACTCTGTACACATCTACTAAGTCCATCTGTTCACACTTTTGGTTCAGGTCTGTTATTTCTTTGCTGAGTTTCTGTCCAGTTGACCTGACTCTTTGCGTCAGAGGGATGTTTAGGTCCCCGTGACAATAGTGTTATTAGTTATTTGATTTTTTACGTTTGTTAAGATTTGGCTTGTAAAGTTAGGTGCTCCATGGTTTGGTGCATAAATGTTTAGGATTGTTACCTCTTCCTCTTGCAGCTTTCCCCTAACTAGAATGTAATGCCCTTCTTTACCTCTTTTGATTGTTTTTGCTTTGAAGTTTACTTTGTTTGCAAACATAATAGCTATCCCTGCTTTTCTCTGAGGACCTGTTGCATGGAGAATTGTTTTCCAACCTTTAACTTTCAATCTGTGGATTTCCTTTTGAGTAAAATGTGTATATTCTATACAGCATATCGTTGGATTGTGTTCCTTAATCCACTCTTCCAATCTTTTCCTTTTGACTTTTGAATTGAGGCCATTTACATGAATGGTTATCATGGTTATATGTTGGCTTATTCTAGTCATGTTATTTACTTGTTGTTTTCCTTCTTTTGCTGACTGTTTACTTGCTTGTTCTGTTTAGGGAGTTATTTCTATTGTTGTTCTTGGGATTGTGGTCTCTTTTTTCTCTGTCTAGAATATCTTTTAGTGCTATTTGCAATGCTGGTTTGGCACTCATGAAGTTCTTCAGTTGTTCTTTGTTGTGGAAATATTTTATTTCTCCATTGAATTTGAGGGATAGTTTTTCAGGATACATCAGTCTGGGTTGGAAGCTGTTTTTTCTCAGAATCTGTAATACCTTGCTCCAAGCTCTTCTTGATTTCATGGTTTCCATTGAGAAGTCTGCTGTGATTCTGATGGGCTTTCCTTTATAGGTGATCTGTTTCATTTCTCTAGCAGCTTTTAATATTGTGTTCTTTTGCTGGATATCTGGGATTTTGACTATTATATGTCTGTGTGTGTTTTTCTTTGGGTTATGGCTTGTTGGGGTTCTATATGCCTCGATTAACTGAACTTCAGTATCTTTTACCTTGTTTGGGATATTTTCTGCTATTATTTCAGCAAATATTCTTTTTTTATCATCTGTGTGGTCTCCTACTGTTTCACTCACTCCTATAACTCGAATATTGTTACGTTTTACCTCATCTTGGAGCTGTTGGATTGATTTTTCTTGTGTCTTTGATGATATTATGAGATCCCTCCTTTCACGCTCATAAGCTGCCATGCTGTCTTCAAGTTCTGAAATTCTATCTTCTGTTTCATTTAAGCAGTTTTGCAAGCTTTCAGTGTAAGTTTTCAAATCCTGGCATTCTCTTTGGACCTGTTTCATTCTTGGTAATTCATTCCTAAATTGCTCTTGTAACGTTTCCATTTGTTTCCTATTTTCTTCTAGTATTTTCTTCTAGTCTATCTATTTCTTCTCTATGTGTATGGAACATTTCTTCCATTATTGTTTTCAGTTCGTTTTTTGTCTGAGAGATCCTTGCAGGTATGTGGCTTATTTCTGCTTTAAGCTCTTTTATGGCCTCTTGGAGTTGTTTCATTTCGGATGCAATCATTTCATAACTTGCAGGTATGTGGCTTCCTGGTTCCCCTGTATCCTCACATTCAAAACTTGTTCTGGGTGGGGTTGAGTTCTGAGACTGCATTTTGTTCCTCTGTTTTCCCATTTTTGGGTATCAGATTCAAAATGTTGAGGTATAAATTCCCCAGGCAGTTCAGCAGGCAAAGGTCTGCTGCAGAGGCTGCTCCAATGACTCCTTCTCTTTGGGATGATGTCCCTTAAGCTGTCTGCTGAGATTTCCGCTTCTGCTACCTACCCCGAGACCTGGCTCGGGCGCATAAACAGCTTGCCGCCCTAGGGACCTTGCAGGCAGGGGGCCGCTCAGGTGTTCCTCCCTGGGTGGAGCTCCTCCCCAACTGAAAAATCCCCTTGGGGCGCCCAGCCTGCTCTTCCATCCTGGGGACCGTGCAGTCAGTAGAGCTGCTTGGATGTCCCTCATTGGGCGGAGCTTCTCCCCGACTCAAAAAACCCAGTTAGGGCACCCAATCAACTCACCCTGGGATCGTGCAGGCAGGAATGCCGCTCAGATGTATCTCCCTGCGTCAAGCTTCATCCCGACTCAGAAATCCTGCTGCGGTGCTCACTCGGCTCACCCGTTCTGAGATCCGTGCCGGCAGGAGATCCCGGTGCTCCCTGGTGCTTCTCTGCCTCCTCGGCGTTGTTGCAGGAGCCACCAACCACAGCTGCCGCAGTTCCTGCTCTCCGGCCGAGGATGGCGCCAGCTGCAGGGACAGGGCTCTGAGCGGGAATCAGGACCGCTGCCCAGATTGGTAGAGTCTGCCCGAGGAGCGCATTCTCCGAGTTTGCTCTGCTCCGCCACCTCCAAAAATTCCTGGTCGTGGCTGCCTGCGAGCCGTTCTGGTTTGGGAGATGGGAGGGTCCGTCCTGCTGCGATCGCACTTGGTGTTACGCGGGACTCGACCGAGCCGCGGCCTGCACAGCGCTGATCGCCTTGGGCGCCCAGCTTTCAGGGCCCGCCCACTTCTTGCCGCGGGGTATCCAGTCGACCTGTTAATGCTCAGGCAGCAGAGAGCAACACGTTCAGTTGGAATTTCGCAGCCGCGGACCTGGCACCCGTGCGCAAAGGATCAGTCTCTGGTAGTGTTTCCCTCTGCTGCTCACCTGGTCACCATCTTCCCGGAAGTCCTCTAGGAATACTTTTTAATTATCAGCAGGAATGTAAACTATGGAATCAGTTTGCAGAATACTCAAAAAATTAAAAAATGGAAATTCCATTTGACCCAGCTTTTCCCCTTCTAGATAGTTTTATGAAAGATTTAAAGATATCATCTTATCTTGGTATATGCATACATATGTTTGTAGCTGCACAACTGACAATATATTAGTTAATCTTGGAAATGGTCTATAGATCCACCAACAGAGGAATAGATAAGAACATGGTATATATGAACACTGGAATACTATCCTGCTATAAAGAAGAATAAATGTGCATCACTCATAGGAAAAATGGATACATCTTGAGCCCACAATTCTAAGCAATCAGACATGGAAAATTAAATATTGCATGGCTTTTCACATATGAGAAACCCAAATTTAAAATAATTTCAAGAGCAAAATAAAAGATGATAAGAAACAGAGAAGTTGTTTTCTTGCAAATAAGAAGGGGATCTAGGAATGAAGGGTGAGGGGAGGGAAGGGTGGAAAAAGAAACATAACATAGTATTAAGATGTGATATGCATATGTCTCAGCTCCCCATGATAAGTGTGTTCATTACAAATCCTAAACATGTACTAAACAAAGAAAATAAAGCACCTACCCAAATTTCCCATCATAAACATTTTTAAGTGTACACTGTTCTAAATTATATGTATATTATGCTAACAGATTAGAATCTCTTCTCTGTGGAAAACTGACACTCTATATCTACTGAACAGTAACTATACTTTCTCCCTTCTCTCAGCCATGGCTATTCATAATGACATTTTTGCTGGCCAGGTAGGGTTGTTTTCTTTATGCTCTGAAACTCCCTCTCAAAAATACAGCAAAGACAACAAACATCTTACTGAAAAGATGAAGAATTAGATGAGTGATAAGTCTGAGTTAATGGCTTACTTGAGTTTGTTCTAGATGAAAAAAGAATCATGTTGCATAAGTTCTAGTATCTTTCAGAATGAAATAAGGGTCCTTCCTTATAGTGGTCAAGGGGTACACTGTATAAAAACCCTATATACAAGTATTATGGAAGTGGATACTCAGCTGATGCGGCCCTTAAAATGACTTTAAAATCAGGTATAACCTGGAGTTAACATCACTGAACTTTCCAAATTGAATCTAGCGATCATTTTGAATTATTAAAAAACTGATACAATTCTTGAGACTATTCCAAATCATCTTGCTTTTATTTCTTCCCCCGTTAACTCTCATTGAATGCTGATTACTTCCCCAACTAAGCTAGCCTCTATTTGTATTATGACTCAGGATCTTCCTGTCAGTTGGCTTCTAGCAGGATTAAGTCTTCATCATGTAAATTTCACAGGGCTTGACTTGGCTTTTCAGAAGACTGTACACACAGCTTTGTTTCTGTTCTTCTCATTTATCTCTGTCCTCCTTCAACCTGTTTGTGCCATGAGGTCGTTAGATCAAACACGGCCCTGCTCATGCACGAGGAGCATGGGAAGAGGGTGGGCAAACAGACAGTAAGCAAATAATCCCACAAATGTATAACAGGGAAACACGATGAGCATTATGACTGGGAAAGAATAAGACCAGAGTAGCAGACTAGCGAATGCACCTAGTCTGAGGGCTCCAGACTTTCCTGGTGGAGGGCCATTAGAGGTAAGATCTCATGGATGGATTGGAATTGGCTGGGCAAAGTGGTTCTGAGGAGCACTTTGCTGACTGGTGGAAAATAGGTCATTGTGCAAAGCATTGGAATGGCAGCAGAGATGGGCCACTGGCCCTGGGAGAAGATGAAGCTGAGGAGCAAGGCAGTCACAAGAAAGAAACAGACCTTGTGGTTATTTTGGGAACTTTGTCCTTTATAGTAACAAAAAGGAAACGCCTGTGTAAAATATCTTTTAGGGTTGCAGGACAATAAGGCTTCATTTTCAAAAGCTCCTTCTGCACATTGTTTGGAGCATGGATTGTGGCGCATTTGCAGAGAGTCGGGGGCAGGTTGTTGTGGCAGCCCAATGACAAGCAAGACTAACTTGGACAAGGATAGTAGATGTCTTACAGAAGGAGAGGACACCCTAGAAAGATGTAAGAAACAAAGTCACAAGTGACTGAATGTTGTTGTACGGGGCGTAAAACAATCTCTTTCAAGGTTAACTTCAATGGCTCCAGTTTTGCAAATGAGACAGTTCTGTCCTATACTGAGATAGGGCAGCCCCAGCAAAGGAGCAGTTTTGATGAAAGAGATGAAGTCACCTTTGGACCTACTGAGTTTGAATCTCCTTTAGGGCATCTCATCGGGACACAGTGAATAGGTGATTGGATGTACGTGTTTGGACTCAGAAAAATGATTGTGACTGATGGTGGAGATCTGGGGGTCATAGATGATCTGAAGACCTTTGCCAAGGAGTTAATGGGAAGAGCCACGGCAGAGTCAGTCTGAGAAGTGCTTTGAGAATTCTAAATATATAACACAGTCTAAGGAGACTAAGAAAGAACCAAGGGCATCCCGCTGATTCTCATTCTAGTCATGAGGAGTTTGAGGTCGTCATTTGTATTGGATGAACTGACTACAAAACTCTATTCTCCAGTGCTCTTTGATACCCTTCTCTCCGCTTCCTCAGAGGTCTAGTAATCTAATGCATTCAATAAAAGTAAGTGTGTGGTCTGCTCTCCTCCGTTATTTTATAAATACAGTAAGTGACTCAAAGGGTTTGCTGTTGAATGAGATTCCTAATCACCGCTTTATATTTTGACTAAATACTGTTTCATCCTGTTTATATGAAAAACTCATTGCATCATAACTTTTTAACCATCAGCCATCTACTTACATCTTAATTATAATGTACATATTAGGTGTTTCCTGAAGGTCCAACCAGTGGTGATTCTCCTTCTATGGTTTTGTTATTAAAGAGGACTGATTAAAGGTCAATTTCAGCATGTGAGACACATATTTCTTCGCTCGTTTATCCCTAAGTGTTTGCATTTTCTTTAGAAGTTAAATAGCTTTTAACTCAAAAGAACAGAAGTTCTAATTGAAACATACCCTGTGGTTATATTTTTGCAGAAAAGTAAAAGAATCTTTTCAGAATCAATAAATTTTATCAGCTTTCATCTAGCCTACTAATTGTCTTAAGAAAATGTACATTAAAGCAAATGGTGGGTTTTTCTCTAGAGCAAAATCTATGCAGAATATAGGAGATTTGTTCCCATTTTCTCTCTTCTGTCAACCTTAAGTAAATTTGCATGATTCAGTTCCTATATTTCTGCAATGGTACTCAACAGAACTGTCACAAAGACGCTGTGTGGCTCAAGGGCGTATCATTAATAAAAAATTATATCACAAAGCTTTGGGCAAAGGAAGTAAAAAATAATTTTAAAAAAATAATGAAAAGCAAGTTTCCCTTACATTCTCAGCTGTACCTCTGAGTCTCACTTTTGTATTGTCTGTGTCCCCAAGCTCAACTACAGGTCACTAAGATGATCAGTTATAAAACTACGCTTCCTGAAACTTTTGTAACCTGGAAATGCTTTCCATGTCTCTGGGAAGTGCTGCGTGGTACAGTGTAGCTTTTGAACATCTATGCAAATGTCACATCAAAACATGACAGAGGAGAAATCCAAGACCAGGGGAGAGTAAAGGAAGTCAACTTTTGTTCATTGCTACAAGATCTATCCAACGGCTATCTGTGACTTTGACTTTTTATAATTTTATTTTAGAAATTTCTCTAAGACTTAAAATCATTTATTGATTTTAGGCCAATGACATGTTTAGTGAAGTCATACCTAAAATTCTGTTTCTCTGAGTGGATCCTGAAAATAACCACAGCCTCTGAAGATATTACTCAAAACCAATGTCAGAAGACATGTCCTGAATATCCATAGTGACTTAAATGGCTGTGTGAGAAATTATGCATTTCACAGACATGACAACTTAGATACCAGAATGTTACTTTTCTTTGCCTTCTGCATTTCTCTGGACTGTTTACTTCCACAATAATCTATGCATTAGTTTTATTGACAGCTTAGCTTTTACTATAGTAAAAAATTAATTGGCAAATGATGGGATTAGTTCTTACTGTTAAGGTTATTGAGTACAGAGGGAAGAGGAGAAGGATGTAGCTCCAAAAGCTCCAGAAACATGCAGGGTAGAGCAAAGAGCATTTTTTAAGGGGTAGAGAAGGAGGCTGAAACATCTTACAGATTTGTTTAAGGAGTGTAAACCAGTGCTCAGTTACCTAGAATAAAAAGAGTAGGACTACTTCTGAGGGCTGATGGCAATAACCCTAAGCTGAGAGGAGCCCTACCGTTCCATGGGTTTGCTTTGCCTCTTACATTCCTCTCCTGATCTACCCTGCAATACCCATGTTGGTTACATGTATTATTAGCCTCTTGCTGTGTAACAAATTGCCCCTCCTTCAAAATGGTGCTGCTACAATAAGCATTATGTGTTGGGAGCCACTGGAGCTGGAAATTGGTCATATGTGTAAGGGCAGGACAGAGCCAGAGCGCCTCCAGCAGTCAAACTAACTCAGTCTTGAGAAAACATCCTGCCCAGACAATTACAGTTGCTAGTCACGAGGAAACGTTACCTGTCCTGATACTAACTTTACAAGAGCATAAATAAATGCCCCTACTGTTGAAATCAGTCTTCTTGCCTATCAGGTAAGAGGTCGCTTCCACCAGACCCAGATCTTGGCTCTTATCTTTATTTTCCTCCTGCTCACCTCCATTCTTCTCCGGGGTACAATGAGAGACCAGCGAGGTTCCCTATAGTTATAAACATTCATTATCTCATGCAGTTTGGTAGGTCAGAAATCATAAAGCTGTGTGGTTCTGGCTGATGTCTCATTAAGAATGCCAATGTCAGCCAGTGCTGCAGTTAACCAAATGCTGTCTGTGGCTAAGGCACCTGGTTTTCGGGTAGCACATCATCTGGTAGCTAGCAGGTTTCTGCTGTGCCTGCTGGAAGCCCCATGAATTCACAGCTGTAACCCCATTACATGGCCTCATGCTGGGACAGGTGCTTCCCATACAGGAATTAATCCAAGAGAGAATAAGGGGATATTGTCCGGTCTTTTTGACTCAGCTTTGAATCAGCCCTTTCCACTTCTGTCAAACCTCATTGCTTACTTGATAAACCTCCGAGGGAAAAGGTTATATACAGGTGTGGAAATCAGTTGGCAGAGTTACTGGCTTCCTCCACATCTCCTCAAAAATAATTCCCACAAGTCCACAGGACACTGCTGAAAAACTTCCACTCCTGGTCAATTTTAAAAGGTTATGAGCCTTTTATTGAGAATGAAGAAAGGACAAGATCTTTCCTCTATGGACCTTGTTCCATTCTGCAAGATAAGTAGGAAAGAATCAAAATACATCTTTTCTCTTTTGGGGCAGTTCTTCCATCTTGTGTCATTCTTCACATTGTTTTTCTCTCTGTCAGATTTTTCTTCTGTCTTGTGGTTGACTGGAACTACAGAGATAACCTTAATGCCTTTAGTATTTTTCCTATAAGAACTTTCTTACGCATGCTTCTGTTTAATACACTTTCCTTAAGTTTGATGTTAGCTGATGAAAGGAGTAAACTAGAGAGTTATTTCTTTAAAAACAGAATACAAATTCCTGTAGACTAAAGGTACTTGTGATGCGCATGTGCATTCAGGTGTCAAGTTGACTGCACTGAGGAAAACCTACAGACTGACAGAGCGCAGATGCTGGGTGGGTCCATGTGTGACCTATTGTCAGCATGAGCATCCGGTCAACTACAGCTGGGTAGAAGAAAAGAAAGGGAAGGATTTCCTGTCTCTCTCTTCAGGATCTGAGCCTCTCTCCTCCTGCTGTTCTTTGGCATCAGAACTCCAGGCTCTCTGTTCTTAGAATCCAAGACTTTCCCCAGTGGCCCCAATTGTCCCCTTCTCAGGCCTTTGCCTCAGTGAATGATTGCCAGCTTCCCTGGTCCTGAGGCCTTGGACTTGAACTGAAGCGTAATATGGGGCCTCTAACTTACAGCTACACACCAGCCTCCATAATCATAGCAGCCTATCCTCTGTCATCTACCCCCATCTGTCCATCCATCCATCCATCCATCCACCCATCCTGTTGGTCTGTCTCTCTGGAGAACCCTAACTTGTGATACTGTCTTTAAAACAAAGCAGGAAAACCTGCAGTGTCAAGGTGCCCAATATGGAGAACCTTCTAGAAATGGGGCTCTACGTAACCGAAAGATACGAAGCAAAAACTGTTACAGGGTATGATGAATGGAGGCTGAAGCCATTTTCTCCTAGGGAAATGGTGAGAACCGACGGCATGCATAGGTTAAAAGATGTTAATGTATGAGTCATACATTAAAACAAAAGATGTTAATGTGTGAGTCATTTTTTCTATTCTAAATCCTCAGTATTCAGATTTCACTGCAGTGTTGGCACTTTGTGATAAATAAATGGGGCTGTGGTTGCAGCTTGGGTACTCATTTCTAAGAGGTTCACCATCACTGTCCTAAGGGAACATACTCATTTACATGCATCAGAAAATGTTTTGAACGTAATATAACACATAAACCTACATATCCAATAAACTTAGCAAATCAAAGTCACAAATGCATCTGGGGGGGGCAGCTGTCTATTTGTGGGGAGACTGTGCCACATAAACATTTGACAAAAAACTCTATACATACCCTGACTCTACTTCACCTTCTCTTTGCATGTCCTCACAGGCCGCTGGAATTTGTTGAAGTAGGAGTCACTCTGTGTGTGTGCACATGTGCATATGTGTGAATGTATGTGTGTGTGGGTGTTTGCATGTGTGCATCTGAGTAAGACAGCAGGAAATAAGTGAATTGGGATGGACGAAGAGGGAAAAGCCAAAGACAGAATGATCTGAGGAGTGGAACTTGTCAACATCGGAGCAATACAATTTTATTCTAGTCATCTAGGGACCAGGTCTTGAATTTCAACCTTACTGGAAAAATTTACTTCTTGGGGAATCTTATAAATAACAGAGAGACAATTTTACACAGTCTTGGAGGGAAGATGTGTGCCACTCTGAAGTGAGGCAAATAATTGATCCTAATGAATATCAGAAGGAGAATAGATCTAGATAAGAGATGCTACAAAAAATCAGATTCTCCTCTAGTGAGTGCTACTTTAAAGATCCAAGTTAGGGACATAAAACATACACTCATCCTTCGCAGCACTGCCTGGTGTCCTCTACAGGGTACAACGTGGGAAGAAATGGCAATGGTCCTGTGGAAATTAATCTACACTAACTTAGGTTGATTACTCCAATTTCTTTTTAAAAATATTAATGATATTGGTATATATGCCAGTAAGGCTATGCAGGTGAGAAAGACAATGTGTATAGATGTTGACTTCAAATTCACTTGATTTTTTTAAAGGAAATATGAACATTACACAGACTTCCTTCAGAATTTTTTTCATAGTCATAAGCCAAGATTTTGCTCATTGCTGTATGAACATTAGTAACATGAGTAGCATGCTGGAAGTAAGAACAATGTTGATTCTCAAAGTCTCAGACTGTGATACTTAAAGAATAAATGGTGAGTCTCTCTCCTTGCTTGACCTCTGACTGCCATGGAGAGCTCAACATGTGAGCAATCCTGTCACCTCAAAGGTTGGGAGAATCATCATGACCCATTTACTCTGTGCTGTGTCCAGACGCTGATGAATTGGTATCAGGGTGATGCTACTTCTCAAAGGCCAGCGATAACATTACATGGTTTCAATTCTGTAATGAGCACTGGAACCTAAACTTCTGCCTATATATTTATAGGCTTGGTGTATACTGGACATTCTTTAATACCAACCCTTAAAGGTAAACACTTATGAAAATTTAGTGTAAATTTCAATACAGTTTCCATTTTATGAGCCCAAATAATTAGCTGTGGTCATCACTTCACCCTAAATAAAAAGATCTGAATAACACACCGTGCACAGAAGGGGCAACAAGCCAGAGTGGTGTTTCTCCTCCATACTCAGTTCAGCTGAAAATTCTGTCCCACTGTCTCACAGGTTATATCAGATACAACCCTTGAACTCTTCACTGTGAAATCTGAAGCAGACAAAATATCCATCCAGGTGTTAAATAATTAGGAGGAAGAAGATTGCAGAAGACTAAGAATATTCTTTAGTTACCACTTATGCAGGAATGATGATGTGGTTAAGTAATTAATGAAGTATACACGGATGAGTAGCATAGTGAACTGGAATCCAGTCACTAAAGGGTATCAAACTAAAGAATTAGTCATGAAAGAACCTAACTTCATTTAATCAGGCTTTCTTATAACTCTTGTATGATGAAGGTATAATTTTGCGTCCTTATTTGAGATAAATAAATATTCACACCATTTAAGTAATGATAGGAACATATTTATTAAAAGAAGTTTGTTGAAGAAGAATAAATGACCCCAAAGAACATTGGATCAGTGTTTTAGTGTGCTCAGACTGACATCACAGATGTCCCTCTGGGTAGCTTAACAAAGACGGTTTATGGTACTCCAAAAGGGCCAACATATACATGCATACACAGATACACATGCATAGTATATCTGGGTCATTAAAAATCACTGAAAGAGATTAGAAGAAAATATACTGAAAAGCATGCCTGGGGGCCAGTCATAAAAAAATCATTGTGAAATATTGACCTATATAGCTTGATCCCTTGACTTCATTTTGATGTGACTTTGCACTTGTTCTTCTATACTAGCAAGTATGTAAAGCAGATTTTGTCTTCTACCAGTCTTGCTTGAGTTTGACTCTGCTATGGACAGTCCAATGAGCCTGAATAAAAAAGAAAATGACCATTATTATATCATTTGCTGCTGAGGAAAACTGAACTATAAAGAAAACTGCAAACCATGAGATTTAAACTGATCATGTGTTTTCCCATAATGATTTCTTATTAGATTTCTTAATTGATTAGAAATTAGAGAAACTTTATGGGAAAACGTTTCGTGATAACTGAGATGCAATGAAGTGAGCATACACTTGGAGAGGAATGAATCACACTGCCCTCTCTGCAAAGGCATCAGTATTTAATGCTCAGAGGAACAAACATGGCTCTGCTTTGACAAATACAGTTAATTGGGAAGTAACCTCTGAGCCATGGCATTGCTAATTTATTAAACGAAAATAAGGCAGAAGATGCTGTGCATTGCTTTTCTAATAATTTTACCTTTTCATTTACTCCAGCTCTTTAGTGCACATTTAGTGGATGATGTTACCTCTCTATTTGTAGGAAAAACAGGTGCCATTTGGAGGAGTCTGAGATTAATCGCTTCATTCCTTTTGTTTAACAGGCGAGAGGAGGGTGTCATGGTCATTTTGCATTTATAGCCTGATGAAGAAAGTGTTTTGACAACACTTCACAACGTGAGCCACAAGGGGTTTAGAAATAGGCTGCTTTTCAAATCATGAGGAACGGTTTCTCTTTTGAAGATGTGATTAACAGGGTGGAAGTCTCCTTCTTTCCCTTAAAGGCCTTCACCGTTCAGCAGTCCCTCGTTCCGTGGCAGCTGGCCCTGTACTTTTCCCGACCCGGTCCCCACCTCCGGCTGCCCCCACATCCAGCAGCGAGTGTTTGTGGTGTGAACCAGTGCAGGAGGGGTTCATCGTCTTCATTATTCTCCTGGCTCCTGCTTTGCAGGACCAATTGTCTTCTGCCCAGGAGGCCCCAAACTGATGGAGGCCCAAGTTACAGGTGTCAGGCACAGCACTTCTTCCACTGGAAGTTTATTCTCTTCAAACTTTGATAACAGACTGACCAGCTCTACTCAGAGTTTGGCTATCATTTGTACAACACAGCCCACCTACTACGTGTCCCATCAGGCTGGGAACGTGTGTCTGCCATGCCGACCAGAGCTGGTAGTTTCTGACTGAATAACAAAGGCAACCAGCTCTCCCCATTATGCTAGATGTGTGTTTTCTGCCTGATGCCTGACAAAATAGTTTGCATCATCGGTCATACCCTATTCATGTGGTGAGTTGGGAAGTGGGCGATTTTGGCCCCAATACAACAACAGTGAAAGTTTCAAAAGGTCTGAACTGATTATTGAATTTACAAAATATTGATGCTTTTGAGTTATTCAAGAGACAAAACAGTCCTTACCAGGTATTTGTTGTGAAATAAACCTGAGATTTGAGTTTTGGCATAATGTATTTGATCTCTTAGTTTTGTTTCCAAGTTATAAACTCTCTGAGGAGAAGGATTATGTCTGCTTGTCCCGTGGTACAGTGTCACAGTTAAAGTACTGCTGGGGACAGCAGAAGGGATCAATCTTGTTTGGTTAATGAAATTCAGTGTAACTGATGCTGTGACCCCAAAAACTCAGAGTAAGATTGACAGAACTAATTTTGTGTGACAAATCAGCTTCACTAACTCAAAACCAACTCTCTTTCTAGTTTACAGGATTAAATGAATTTTTATGGTTTGTGATTTTTATCTATTAAATTAAAAACTGTATAATGTCACATATTTATATATATATATATATATTATTGACATGTATTAATTGTACATATTGATGGGGTTTAGTGTGACATTTTCATGCACTAATCAACACATATATGATTAATGTTTCCCTTTCATTCACTTCATTATATTCAGAGCCTTTGAACTCCCTTCCTACAATTTCCTGAAGTGTATACTAGGTTATTGTTAACTATAGTCATTCTTATATATTGTATAACACCAGAATTTTGTTTTTTATTTTTTGGTAATAGCCATTCTCATTGAAGTCACATGATATCTCACTGTTGTTTTGATTTGTTTTTTCCTGATGGCTAATGATATTGAACCTTTTAAAATATATTTGTTGACCTCCTGCCTTTCTGGTTTTGAGAGATATGTTTATTCAGATCACCTGCCCATTTTAAAGTCAGATTGCTTGTATATTTTGTTAAATTCCTTATATGTTCTGGATATTCATCTTTCTCAGATGAATAGAAGTAAATATTATCGCCCCTCCTCACTCCTAATTATTTTCTTGGTGCCCATATGCTTTCTAGTTTGATATAATTCAATTTGTCTATTTGGACTCCTATTGCTCATGATTACGGGTTCTTAGGAAAAAATCGCTCTCTATGCTAGTGTCCTGAAATGTTTCTCCTGTGTTTCCTTCTAGTAGTCTCATAGTTCAGTTCTCATAGGCAAATATTTAAGTTGATTTTTGTATAATGTGAGGAATAGGAGTCAAGTTTCAACAATTTGTCTGTGCATATCGTTTTCCCAGCCACAATTATTCCCACACAGGTTTTGACACCTTTGTCAAAAACTAGTTGTTTGTAAATGAAAGAGTTTATTTCAGGTATGTTTATCCTGCTCCATCAGTCTAGGTATCTCTTTTTATGCCAGTGCCATATTGTTTTGATGACTACGGCTCAGATGCATGTCTTAAAATGAGGTATTGTGATGACTACAGTTTTGTTCTTATTGTTTAAGTTTGCTTTACCTACTCAGGACTTTTTGTGTTTGCATATTAAATTTAGGCATATTTTTTCTGGTCTGTGAAGAATTAAGGTTGTTAAAGGGTTCACACTACCCAAAGTGATTTACAGATTACTATGAGATTGAATCTGTAAATCACTTTGAGTAGTATGGACCCTTTAACAATATTAACCCTTTCAACCCATGAAAATGTCACATTCCATTTCTTTATCACCTTCAATTTCTTTTATTGGCATTTTGTAATTTTCCTGTAGAAATCATTCACTTTTTTATTTAGATTTATTTCTAGCTAACTTTTGTGACTATCTTAAATGGGAACGTTTTTATAATTTCTTTCTCAGAATATTCATTATTCATGCATTACAATATACATTGTGACCTTTTTTCTCCCAAACAACTTTAAGGACTGCTTTTTGTTTATTTATTTATTTTTTATTTTAAAAGTAAAAGAACAAAAACATTAGCAAACAGACACCAAGTAGCACGAGGACAGCACAAAAACTGAATTACAGATGAAGTGGCAGGGAATTAACAATGGTTGTTGTATTACACATTGATAACTTCAAAGTGTATGTTCAGGATAATGCAGATAGACATACAAGATTGATTAAACAACTAATTATTGATTGTTCCTTACATTAAAGTGACATGAGACAATAGTACAACCATGTTAGCCATCCTGCGTATATATACATACTTACATAGCTATCCCTCTCCTCCTTCTCTTCTTCCCTTCATCCCTACTGCTTTTTACTTTTGAGCAGTTTCCTCTCATACCTCCTAATTTATATTCCTGCCTTGAGGTTCTTACACTAATGATACAATACGTTGTTTGCACATGCACATCTGATCTATTTCACTTATGAGTGTGGTCTCTAATTATGACCACTTGTCTATAAAAGCCTCAAATTTATCTTTCCTTACAGCTGAATAATATTCCATTATGTAAAAATGCCACAGTTTTCTTATTCAGTCTTCTGTAGAAGGACATTCGGGTTGCTTCCACAATTGCAAATTGTGCTGCTGTAAATATGGTGCACATATGTCATGGTGATATGATGTTTTCAGATCTTCTGGGAAAATACCCAGAAGGGGAATAGCTGGGTTGGCTGGGACTTCTAGACCTAGTTTGCTGCGGAATCTCCAAACCGATCTCCACAGTGGTTTCACCAGTCTGCATTCCCACCAGCAGTGCAGAAGAGTTCCTATTTCTCCACAGCCTCACCAGCATTTGTTATTGGATGATTTCTTGATGCTGGCCAATCTTACTGGGGTGAGATGAAATCTCAGTGTTGTATTTATTTGCATTTCTCGAATGACTAAAGATGTGGAACATTTTCCCACATATTTACTTGCCATTTGTATTTCTTTATCTGAGAAGTGTGTATTCATCTCAGATGCCCATTTCTGGGTTGGATCTTTGAATTTGGACAGGAGGAATGCTTTTTGTTTTGAGGAATTCTCTTAACTACCTGAACAGACAGAGTTTTCACATACAAAATGAAATACCCTTCCTGCTAAGAGGCACTATGATTTTATAAAGGCTGGGTTTATACAATTAACATCAGAGAGAAACGATTCTAGTATTTATCCCAGCCTAACCTTTAATCAAGTGTGTAAGAGATGACTGTAGCTAGCCAGAATTGGTATTGAAAAGCTAATAATATTGTTGATTGAAAATTATATTCTCTTATTATAGAGACAGAAAGGCTCTGATTTGTACTGAAATAATTTGAACACAGAAAATTAATCTTGATTAGGGCCTTCACTGGCCTGTTACCTTTTTGAACTCCCATGGTCTACACAGCTATGAGCAGTGTCCAGAGCTGTAAAGAAGCCCTCAGTGGGGCTGCTCAAGGCTGTTAGTCCTCAAGTAGAATTTTGCATTTCTGAGAAATGGAGAAGCCACAGAAAAGAGGGTCCACTCCATCCTTCCCAGGGGGGTGCATCTCTCAAATTAAGCACAATGGAGTTTTGCTTAAATGGCTCACTTGTTTAGATGTGTTTATGTTGAATCCAGGCAGGCAGAGCACAAACTATCCAGATTAGCCCAGACTCTCTCACCAGAGCTTGCCTCATTCATTTATAGTTCTCACTATAACTCTGTGACACTTGTGAGTCAGGGGTCAAAGTAGCCCGCATAGCTCATTTTAAATGGATTTTTATGTTACAATTTACTTGCTTATGGTAGCAATCCTTCCCTGATACGTAGGAAACAAATCTTTTGAAAACTGTTGGACCATTGTGTGTGATGGTGGCTTAAAATGTGTAGTTCCAGAGGAAGAGAATTAAAACTAGAATGTTCTACAGTGGAAGTTGAGTCATTAGCCAGAGATAACGTACTTCCTAGCAACTGAACAAAACTGATACCTTGGTAGACTCAGGCAACAAGGTTGCCAGAAACTCTCAGTGGCTTAGTAGTAGCTCAGGCCAATCCAAAGGGAAAGGACGGAGAAACAAAGGAGAGTTCTGTCCTCAGAAACAAATCTGCTGCTGCAAAAGAGCTGGACAACCTTCAAAATATCATCTGGGGGTTGTTTCAGACCCTAAAATCTAAAGCTGCTGAAGTTCAACACCACTGGATCAAGATTCTCAGCATTTGCCCAGAAATTCACACATAAAGTTTCTATTTAGTATGGGCAAAATGTCTTCCTGATTGATTGAACCTAAAATGATAACACTTTCATTTTTCAGTTCATTTATTTCCAGTGTTAGCAGGATATCCAAATATGTGAGAGGTCAGGCTGTGGAGGAAAAATCAGACTTTTAAGAAAAATGCATTTTAATATAGTGGCTAATCCTCTTCAGCCAGATCTCCTAAGATGGATTGTAAAGCCACCATGTATTCCAGGTGGAGTCCAGCTTGGGGAAAAGATGGGAAACTCTGGGAAGGGGATCCTACAGGTTGGAATGCTCTTCATGCTGTTCTAAAGTATCTACAGGTTCAACTTTTGGCCACTTTCAAAAGCAGTTTAGGGGTGTCAGTGGTCTATGTTGTCCTTATCATGGTATCAGAGAAAGGAGTGTCCTACTCCAGACTCAGTCCTGAACTAGAAAAACTTGGTATCAGAAATCAAAAAACAATGTTACAGAAAGTGAGAGCACTAAAGGGCCAGTGCTACTTTCAGGATATCCACAGCATAGTAAACACCTTTGTGACAATGCATAAGTGTACCAGCTGATATAATATACTGATGAATTTAAAATATATGGTGAAGATGGATTAATAAAAAGGAAGGAATTATCACAGAGGGTATGTATCAAGACCCCCCAGTAGATAAATGAAACTATAAATAACACCAAACTCTATGTGCCATGCTTTTCTGTACATACATTTCATGTCCTTTCCATTGTAACAAAGCACTTACCTCACACTGTGACTGCAACTGTTGAAATACAACAGGAGACCTAGCACACGCTTCTTTTTTCTTTATAATTTCATGGATGAAGCTTTTATTCTCATTGTATTATAGACCCTAGTGACCTCAGCTTGCTTTTGTTCTTTCCTTATAAGTCAGGAACTTTTACCTTTTCACTTACAGCTTCTCTCTTACAGGCTGAACTGTTATCATCCTGACTCTTGCACCTCGGGGCCACGATAACATAACTCAAGGGTGATTTGGATGCAACCCTGTGAGGCTGTGGAGCTGGTTTGACAGCTGAGAAGTGACCAAGAGCCAGGAGGTATGGGCAGCCGGGCATGCTGGGTGAGAAGAGCGAGTCCCGGGCAGGAAGGGCAGCATAGTGCAAGATTTCATCATGCTGCTCAGAACTGCATGCAATTAAAACTATGAGTTGCATATTTCTACACATTCCACTGAATGCTTTTAGGCTGTGGTTGACTATGGGTAGCTGAACTCACAGAAAGCAAGGCTGTGAGTAAGGAAGGACCACAGTCTTGATCTTGTTTGGATCCTAAACTTTGGGTTGAAAAGCTTTAATTTCCTCTTAACACTCTTGAGGGAAGTTTTCTGTGGCAACTTCTCTGTAACAGGTAGGTACACAAAGTAGTGTGCTTGTACCACACCGAGATAAAACCATTGACCAAGAACTGGGTGACGCCTCCATGTGGACTTGTGTCTGGCTGAGCATTAAGCATCACTGGTGATGATCATCCTCATGCAGGCTTGAGAATCTGCACGCTCACTCCAAATAATCTTTGAATCACAGCTTCACCGTTGATGACATATAGCACAAAAGCAGGCAGGGAGAAGAAATTCAAGAATAATTCACAACCAGTGATTAAACCCCAAAGACCTTGGTTCCTAGTCCACTTGTACTTAAAAGGTATCATAATATCTCACCTACTTCAATTAAATAAAAACCCACTGAGATTCCTGCAGACACTGTGGAAGTAGCGCTCTGTGCTGAGCCAAGGAGACAAAGTCCTACCTTCAGGAGGGCACAGGTACATGTTTAATCACATGTATTTAAATTAAAATTCTACCTCTCAAAACTAAGTATGCAACCTGGCTGGAGAAGTGTATGGAGCGTGTTGAGGACGGTGCTCCTTAGTTGCCTTGTTTTTTAAAAAAAGGTTGTTGGTACAAGTTTACTCCCCATAATATTTTAAGAATGTCAGAAATACCCACAAGTGTTTGGCACACAGGCACTCATCCGCGGCCTCTCTTCTGAGCAACTGAGGATGTGACAAGAAGATTATTACCAGGCCAGGGAGAATTAGACAGACACCACTGGGAGGTCCCCACGGGTGATGGACATTTAACATACAGAAAAGACCTGGACAATGTTGTTGCAAGAGTGGCTTCCTCCTTAGGGGCACTGATACTGAAGACTGGAAGAAATCTCATTTCTCTTTGCCTCACCCTTTTGTTATTCCCACCACCACCTCAGGATTGGGGCTGTTTGGTCATTATCTTATATTCTTTTCCCTATCTGATTTCTTGTTCGTAAGTTATACATAACAAATCCTCAGTATCGTTTCTTTTATCTCTATGAATACTGCCTTAACAGCGTTCTAAGAATTTACTGAAACATACACCTAAGTCACCAATGTAATTTGATACTGTCCTCCTCAATTTCCTGTATACATTCATCTTCTTCAACTATTAAATATACAGTTACTCTTATTATATTGTGGAGAAGCATCTGCGGTGTTAATATTCTCCCTGAATATTGCTTTCTTTAGGAAAGCAAGGAAAATGTATAGGGATGAAATCCTCCAATGCTTTCAGAGCATTTTTATTTTCTTAAACCACTATTGATGTTGCTTGAAAAATTTCACTGATGCATTTATTTTTAGTGTACATCTCCACATACACTGTTTTCTTCTTGCCTCAGTGCTCATTACTAATAATAGTTACATAAATTACTTTTTATCAATTTTAGTTTTCCCTTTTTCCTGCATCTCCTTTTGCACACAGGGTTACAATTGTACATTTGTATAATGATCATCAGCTACTGTGGAATTCATTATGAGTTTCAAGAATTAATAGCTACCAGGAAGTTAGAGTTTTTTAGAAGTAGATAAATTTAAAACAAACACAGCTTTGCATTAAAAATATTTTGTAATTAAAATTTACATGGCTCTTGAACGAATACACAGCTGTGTGCCGTGTCAGTAAAATAAAATTTTAACAGAATTTTATGTCAGCATTAGGAAGCTTTCTGGAATATGTCAGATCCTGTAATTCTATCCAGCAGTGAAAGTGCTGTTGTTATGGTTTGTGTCTGGATGTCCCCACAAAGCCTCACGCAGGCATGGGGAAAGCTTCTAGAGTTTGTGATTGATCCATGGTCCAGTGCTGGGATTATGGGAGTGAGCCCTATACTAGCCCTGGGGCAGGTAGTTTGCATGCAATGTAAGGTAGAGAAAGAAGCTTGCTCTCCCCACCTGCTCCTCCCTTTTTGCTCTTGTTGCTTTTGCTGTCTTCTGCCCCCTCGAACAGTTGCCCTGTGCCATGTGCCACCCTGCCTTGGCGCCAGCTGAGTATGGACTGAAACCTCCACAAACTGTGAGTTAAATAAACCTTTCCTTCCTTAGTTCTGGGCACTGGGTATTTTGTTCCAGCAATGAGAGAAAAGTAACTAAGACCGCTAAGCTGTAGGAGAGAGAGCCTGGGGCTGAGTGGGCTGAGTTCCTCTCTCTGCTGTTTCCTCCTCCTGTGGCAGTGTAGAGAACAAGGGGTCTGCCTGCCTGCTCTGCTCATTTAGCTGTAAGCTGAAAAACCTGAGAAAGTCCTCTTCCCTTCCTGTGTTCCTGGTCTACAAAACGGAGATGATAATACTCAATAATACCTTTCCATAGTGTTCCTGATGAGCGTGCATGTACCTCTGTGTGTACAGGCAGCCCTGGTTTTATAGCACTGTACAAGACCTCGCTGAGGTCACTGTCAAAGGTGGGCCCTGTGCAACAGACTCTCAATGCAGACTGGGCAGTTTCTACTGGAAGAAGACACATCTAAGTCTTCAGTAGCCAGAGAGATGTCGTTGCCTGGTTCAAAGCTTCAAAGCACAAGCTGGCTGTCTGGCTAGGGGCAAATGCACTGGTGACTTAAGCAGGAGCCAGTGTGAGGTAAGCCTTGCTTCCCTTGGTAAAAATCCTGGGCTCTGATAAGTTACCCCACATCTACAGAGCCTGCGTACACTCAGTGGGAGAGTAAAGTTGGAATGAGAGCTCATCTGTCCACAACGTGATTTACTGGATATTCCACACCTTTTGTGGAGACTTTACTACCCAGAAAAAAACTCTTTTCAAAGTGTGCCTGATCATCCCAGAGCTCAGTGGGAGATGTGCGATGAGATTAATCTTGTTTCAGGTCTGCTGACACAAGATACATTCTGCACCCCATGGGCAAAGAAAGATTTGGTGTTGGGAAGTGAGGCCTGGGGATGAGGCCTATGGGATGAGGGCCCCATTCTCGCAGTGGCTAATGCTGTTACTGAAAGGGTCTGTGAGCAGAGGGTCACCCCCTCTCGCCCTTCTTCCTGTCACTATGGAAGGACGCAGCAAGGAGGCCTGGGCCAGCGGGCCGCACTTTGACCTTGGACCTCCAGGCTCCAGCACTGTGAGAAATTAACTTCAGTTCTTTGTCAGTCATGCAGTTTGGTGCATGTTGTCACAAAACAAAGTAAGATAATGACTCAGTTAGTGAGCGCATGGGGAAAGGATCTTGTTAAAGACAGAGTTATGAGGCCCCTTTCTATTCTGTAATTTGAGACTCAGTAAAGCAGAAAGAAGATTTTTTCCCTTCATTTATATGAGCCTAGAAAAAAGGGCTTTATATTTCTTTCCGATAAGAATCACAACCCATCCAGAGAAATATGCAGTAGATGTGCCATGAATCATGGACTCACTACTGGGGCCCATAAAGATAGAGGCTGCAGGAAACACAGGCAATAGTTTCTCCCTTTTATCACCATAAACACACTTCTGTTGCCTGTAGTTTTATTTTCCAAACCATTTTCTTACTCTCTGGCACTGCTTCATGCTCTCTATTCCTTTTAGCATTCGCAGTCCAGCTCCAGAAACAGTCATTCTCAGAGAAGCCCTGGGTCCTTTCCGTGGGCGGTGGTGTTAGAGGCCACAATCAAGGTATGAGGTGCTCATGACCATGGGGCTTTGTTTTAAGGTCCCATCCACTGGTAGAGCAAGGATATCTATGTAGGTGTCTTTCCTTTCTAATTTTTTTCTGCTTTATTATGCAGTTACATATATCAGGATCTTAGGGTCTTATTTCCTCCTGACACAGAGAAGAATTTCCCCATGCAAATCATTCTCAGAATGGAATTGTATCCTATAACTCTCCATTGAATTTGAAAACTCAAACTACAGAATCAGGCTATTTTGGATAAATGGGATATTTTTCTCCCCAAATCTAGCTAGGAGGACAATGGGAAAAAACATGCTCTTCCATTGTCTTCTTTAAAATACCTCTCTCAGTATTTTGTAAATCACACACTGAGTGGTAAACAAAATCACTAAATATTTCTCTTCATTGGGGAGCTTTGTAGAAACAGAACAGCAGAGACTGGATTCATTCTTCAACAAAAATAACAGTACAAATACACAACAGAAAAGAGAGTCTCTGGACCCACACAGAATAGCAACAGGGGTAGGCAAAAAACAACCACTTTCATTCCTGTTTAGATATAAATCACAACAGGAAATAAAAGACACTTTGCCGTGGCAACATGTACAGATGACATTGGTACTGGGAGATATAAGGGCTGGGATTTGGAGTGGAAGAAAAGGTAACAGTGTCCAAACTAAGCTGCCATATAAAGCAATAACGCCAAGAACAGTTCTACTTACATTAGCGAATTAGTCACAGAATATGCCTAGGGAAACAAAATGAAAATCCCTCATAATAGAGTAACCTAAAATCATGCCTGTTATTTTCCACTTGCTTTGAAAATTTCATTTATTTCCCTTTTAAGGAGCAATAACATTCAGTTACACAGATGTTCACAATTTTAAGGTAAGAAAACTCAAAAATAGATGAACTCCTCTTCTCAAATTACAATCAAAGCCAGCTTAGCTTTCCAGGTGTTTGCTTATGACCTGCACATATAAATCACTGTGAATCAGGGCTTCTTTCTCGCTGTCACACATTTATCTTCTGGATACTTACTGAGCTAAATTTAAGTGGAAGACTATTAAATACTACTCAGGGTTGCTTGAGGGAATACATTTCCATTTTTGACACGTTGAACTCCAGCTAAAAGGTTGACGAATGCAGATGTCACCTTATCAAATGTGATGGTTTCTTTTCTGTTCTGTTTGTTGGGTTTCAAAGAGTGAAGTCACAGAAGAGAAAACCAGTGTTTTCACAAGAGTCATTAACATTTACATTGAAGAACTTCTCTTTAAATATCAAGTCAAATTTTTCCAAATGACTTTCATTAGAAGTTCAATGACTTATGCATGTAAAATTCCAAGCCTTTTGGGAGGGCAGCTCAGCTCCCAAAATAACAACATGCAACAGCTCTGGGCTGTGTTTGGACAATCCCATGGCCATAAGCTCTCAGCATATTGAGGATAAAAGAACAGGCTGAAGACGGGGGCTAGAAGAACCTTCACATCATTTTATTTATTTTTGAAGTTAGGTAGGGTGATGACTTTTCCTGCCTTTTCCATAGACAAGCACTGGAGCATGTGTAAAGATCTAATTGGACCCCACAGACCATCAGGACTGACTTATGACCTGCCGTCATGTTTTAGGTCTCTTACATCCATTGTAACTTACTTTCATAGCTATAGTTCAAGGTAAAAATCAATTATTCCTACTTACTCGATAAGGAAACTAACTTGCAGAAGCTTAAAATTTATCCTTTAGTCCACATAATACTGTACCCAGTTCGTGTCTGCTACAAGCCCCACTCAAAAGTTTCAGTACACTTTTCTGACACATAGAAAACACTTTTTGTAGTTTCTCATTTATATGATCTTGGTTTTCACCAGTAGTTTTAGAGTGATTGTCTTTGTTCATAATGAAGTAATCAGCTCTATGACTAGAGAGAGAAGTAAAGATGATTATCTTAATACAGAGAAGGACCAAAGTTACCAGGACAATGCTATGACATTGGTAAGCTATCTTGTTGTAGTCAAAACAAAACAAAACAAAACACAAAAATCAGCAAACTAATCTGGATAATTTGATAAAATACCCTCTTGTAAATGTATTTATTGTCTTTGTTTATAGCTATTACAAATGAGCATATAGATCAAGCTGGAAACTAGAATGAGGACTGGCTTATAGCTAAGGATCTCTTTGGCTCATTGATAAGAATATAATCTCGCAGGGACAGATATTCTGTGCATCTGGACTGAACCTAATAAGTGGATCTTTTGAATAAGGATGCAAAGAGTAACTTCCTGATGTCATGCCCTTGTGGGAACTTGATATCCCTTTCCAGACAAATTACAGCACAGATGATCCAAATTATAGAAAATGAGAGTGAAGCTGGGTAACCACGTTGCCTCAGGTCACGGTACCTGGACAGAACAAGAAGTCACCTGAGGTCTGCCGACCAATGTGGCATCAGGAAATTAGGCAGATGGCGGATCATCAGGAATTCAACAGAAAAAATAGTAGTATGAAAGATTCCTAATATTTTAATCTCAAAGTCTGAGCTGCATGCATTGTTGAAAAGAATCAGTCAATTTTAAACATGTTAGGCCAAAATAAAAAAAAAAAACTTTTTACAAAATAAAAGTTTTAACCCTAATTAGAAAAATAGAACTGACTCATGAAGATGTCAAAGGTGGGAGCTCCCTTCACAAAACACCCTCTTCTGGTACCACCTAAATTTCTGTTAAGGTTTCAAAGTAAATGTGGTCAAAGTTTTCATTTTTCATAGTTTTCAAGGATGTTACAGTTTTGATAGTCTACACAGAAACAAGCACATAAAAGTCAGTGGAAACTGGAGACATCAATTGCATGCAGCGCTTCCTCCAAGGATATCTTTCTACGTCCAGAAAAAGCTGAAGACATCATCACAGTGACCCATGCATTCCCATGCTTATAGCAGCACGATTCATAATAGCTACATCTGGGAAGAGGTCCATATGTCTATCAAGAGATGAATGGACAAGGAAAAGGTGGTACTTGTTCACAGCAGAGTACTAATCTATAAAGAAGGATAAAGTTGAGCCATTTGTAGGAAAATACATGCACCATAGGTTAAGCTAAATAGATCAGACACGCAAGTTTTAATATCATATGGTTTCTCTTATGTAAGAAACCCAGAGTAAAAATAAGTTAAAGAGCAAAATAAAAGATAAAAGGAAACAGGGAGACATCTTTGGCAAATGGGAAGGGGATCAAGACAAGGAGGAGGTAAAAGAAAAGGATTTTTAAAATATATACAATCGAGTACTACTCAGCCATAAAGAAGGATAAACTTGAGACATTTCTGAGTAAATGGATGCCTCTTGAGACCATACTCTCCATGTGAAATAAATTGGACGTGTGTAAACATCACATTGCCTCCCTGGTGTGAGAAATTGAAAGAGTAAATAAGGACCAAAAGGTACCATAGATACTGTGAAGTAAGAATAAACTATTCAAAAGGGAAGAGGAACTAGGGAGGAAGAAGGAGGAAAGGAAGGAAAAGATGATAAAAGAAGGATAAAATGGAAACAAATCTTTGTGAATAAGGAGGGGAAGAGGCGTTCAAAGGAAGGGAGAGGATTGGGGAAAAAGAAAAAAAATCAAGATATCTCATATACAGGTACAAATTCCCTAGGATGAATGTGACCATTATGTATCTCTCCATTACACCAATAAACTTAAGAAATGAATTAAGCTGTGTCATGTACATGTACCAACTGCCCTGAGTAAAGGTATTCATTACCTAATGCAGACACGTACTAATAAAAAAGGATCTCTTCATAATAGCATCCTTTTTACACACTCCTGATGAACCATCATTCATTTTACGTCTTAACTGGTAGGACTACAGCTTTTGACACACATACTGTCCAACCCCATAAACTGAGAAATGAGTTTCTGTTCTTCATAAGTTACTTAGTCTTAGGTACTTTGTTACAGCAGCAGAAATTAACTGAGACAAATTCTTTTACCCGTTTTTACAAATCGAATTATCTACTTTCTTGCTATCAAATTGCTGAAATCCTTCACATATTGTGGAATATTAATTATTTATCAGATGGTAATAATTACTCATATTTTCTGCCACTTGACAGGTTGTCTCTTCACATTCTTAGTGGTTCTTTGCTATGTAAAAGCTAATATGTTTAATGTAGTGCTACTTGTCTACTGTCTGTTTTTGCTTCTGTTGTCTATACTTTCGGGTTATTTCTAAAAAATTGTCATTCTAATGTCAAGGAGTTTTCCCTTCTGTTTTCTTCTAGTCATTTTATAATTTCAGGTTTTATGCTTAAGTCTAGTTCATTGAGTTTATTTTTGTATGTAATGTGAAATAAGGGACCAATTTCATCCTTCTACATATAGGCAACCCATTTTGCAGGGCCATTTGTTGAGGATAATTTTCTTTTACCATTTTGTCATTGTCCAAGATGGACTATAAATGTAATAATTTATTTTAGGCTTTGCAATTTGTTTCATGGATTTGTATGTATATTTTTATTTTAGTGTCATTTTGTTTTGATTACTACAGCTTTAGAGTGTACTTTGAAGTCACGATGCCTCCAACTTTGTTCTTTTTGCTCAAAGGTGCTTACTTTTGAAACCATGTTCTGATGTTAGTTTCATCTTCTCTAGGCATGGGTCAAGTTCAATGATTACATCATCTTCTCTTTGAAAACATTCATTCTTGAAGGTTTTCTGGCAATGGTCATTACTACCTTGAAAAATTAAGGATTTTTAATAATCTAATCTATATCATAAATTCCTCCCACTGAAGTAATTGTAATCTTGATAACTAATGAGTCAGAGATTGTCTGAAAGAAAAGAATTAGTATGTATACTTCCATAGCAATTTGTGCCTGTTTTAATTTTTCATTGAGGTGTGTATAAAAAATGATGAAATAGTAGTGCTTTGGAATGGAACACATTTCTTTAGCTAATGAACAAGGCCTACTCTTCCCTCACATTTGCCAAACTTTTGCAATAATTGACTTAACTATTGATCAAAAATGATTAACAACCAAATTGTATACTTTGCAGGGTTAATTGCTTCAGTTTCCCGCTTTCATTTCCAATTCTAATATTAGCCTCTCAGGGATTCAGGTATAGGCATTTAAAAGATTTGTGGAGTGAATTAATGGCCCCCTACCTTCCTACCAATGGGTGGTAAAGCCTTTCTTCAATAAAATGCTTCCTGCTAGTGCATGTACTGGCTAATGTGTTATTTTTTTCTAAGCAACAAAATACTTTGATTTTGTTTGGTCATTTTAGAGGATCCCTCACAGTGGAGCTTGTGACTGCAAAATACTGGAGGAGGCTGATAGCCCAATTTTTGTGTCACTTTCACCACGATTGGGATTTATAATCACAGTGGCTTTCTTCAATGGTTTCTCAGGAAGATAGATTACTGGTGCCTTGACAGTGGTTTCCATTAGGCTGATGAAATTTCTCCAAAGACATTTTGTCCCTGTGGAATGAGAATAAATGGTTTGCCCACCATGAGGATATAGGACAAACCCTACTGCAGCTGCAAAAAAAGACTTAACCTTAGAGAAATTATAATCAAAAGTCCAGATGAAATGTAAAATGAAATTCTGACAAAGATGATTTTGCAAAGACTATCCATGGTATATGGAGATCTGGACATTTATTCTTGGATTTAATTTTCAAGCCACTGGTAATTCCCGAGGCTGGCGTTGGCAAAGCATGTGATAAGTAGTTTCTGGTGGGCTGCCGCAGGAAAGCAAAGTCCCAAGAGCAGTGAGTCTTGTCCACTTACTTGATCTTTTGTCTTAGGGGTAATTTTATTTATGGCCTTGATGAAAATGATTATCCCGCGGAAATAAAGTGGCATAGAAACCATGTCTCAGCTGGAAGGCACTTTGCAAAGCTCTTGTTTTATAATTCAAAGCTCCTTGAAAATCAAGGTAACACATTAGCTGTCAGAATACTGTTCTAATAGTAGCTGGCAATGAGTCTTTAGGAAATCTCTGGTCTGTAATGTTCATCTTTATATTATGTTTTAAAGTGCATTTGCATATGTGGAGGACTCCGTAAGCTTTATTCTAAAGTAATCTTACCTGGTGAAAGGTGGAAGAGTTTGTGGTTATTTTTCTGAATCTAATTAGATAGAGACTTTTGAGCTTCAGCTAGCATGCTGTGAATGGGTACAGTCACATCAAGTACAGACTCCATTGTTAGATATTCGGTTCCCAAATCATTGGCAGCAGATGAGCACTGCGATCTGTGACCAATCACAAGCTTCTTGCAAGGTCACCAGTTCTCATCCCAGCATACTGGGAACTGTCTCTCCTTCCTCGTCTCCCAGTAATAAATAAATGTGACTTAAAAACATAGATAATCACACAGGTAACTGACAAATAAAGATGAAATTATAGCAGAGAAGCTGGAAATGGAATTCAGTGTTAATATAAATAGAGCTCTAAAAGGACATCTGAGTGGAATGTTGAAATTCTGCCATTCCAGAAATTTCAGCTACACAATCGGAGGAATCTAGGGAAGGTGAACTTACTGATGTAAAGACAAAAGTGCTATAGCATAAAGAGTGCTGGGCTGGGGATATAGCTCAGTGGAATAAGCGCCTGCCTAGCAAGCGCAGGGTCCTGAGTTCGATCCCCAGTACCGCCAAAAAAAAAAAAAATAGAGTGCTGATACTACAGAGGCTGGCAGAAATATAACATTAAATGGAATCTCAAGAGATATTTCAGGAGACTGAAAGTACCACAAACACGTTTACTAAATTGTAGCTACTTTAACCAACAATTCAAGTGGGCCTTAAACAAAATGCATATACTCATACTATGAAATATTGTTCAGCCACAAAAAAGAAATTAATGATAAATCCTATAATATGAATGGATTATGGAAATGTTACTCTCAGGTAAGGAATGTAGTCATAAGAGACTGGGTGTTGTAGAATCCCATTTGTATAAAATAATCTAGGATAGTTATAGCTATCAAGACAGGAAGTAGATTAGTGGTTACAAATATCTGGGAGTGAAGAGAGATAATGAGACATAGAGAAAAAGTGACAGCTACTGTTAAGTTATGGATTTCTATTAGAGGAGATGAATGTATTTTAAAATTGGATTGCAATGATGGTTGCATAATCTTGTAATTTCACTGTAGCTGTTAAATCAAAGAATTATAGATCATAAGAATTGTATCTCTATGAAATAGTGTATAGTTTAGACTATGATATTGATTCCATCACTGGTCCAAGAAATATTCAAAGGAGATATTTTGATTTTAAAACAAATCAGCTTTTTTTGAAGGTGATAAGATTTTTATGTTAGTTATTTCTAGGATCATATTGTTTGTTTTTGTTTTATTTTGTTTTTGCTGTACCAGGGATTGAACTCAGGACCTTGAGCTTGCCAGGCAGGTGCTTATTCCACTGAGCTATATCCCCAGCCCTATACTGGTTTTTGATAAAATAATATCATGTTCAAGAATTTGATTTTCCATTGAGATATTTTGTGCAGATTTACTTGAGCTTGCTTTACTTAGGATTATTTTTCTCTCTGTGGACATGGATTATGAAGTACATTCTTCTCAGGTGATATGTTGGGAAGTATCTTTATTGGGTCAGCAAATATCTCATGATGAACATGATAACACCCAGGTAATGTGCCTGTATAGTCTAATCACACAAGTCTTACTGGGGTTAGCTTCTACCTTATACAGGAGTTCTCAGCATTTGGAAGCAACACAGATTTTGAGAATTATACTCTTGCTATTACTCAACAGCATTAATGTCATTTGGTATGAAAGCTTGTGCATGTGCTGGCTAATGTGCCATTGTGTAATATGCCTTCCTGTCTATTTGATCTAGTAGTAACCACTAACAAAATAATTACATTTTTCTGATTATATTGTTGTGTGAGAGATCTCCCCCTTTTTCTTTCAAGAATCTGAATCTCCTTGGACAGGCTCTTTCCCAAGCATGAATCTCACCCTGCTCTCTGGGAGGTGCCTTACACGGTGAGATTTGCTTCTCTATCTGCAAATGAGAGGTCAGGTGAATATGATCCTCAAAGTATTTCCTTGCTTGTGCCTGCAGAGATATCTGTGGTCTGTACTTACCCACCACACTATCTGTCTATCTCACTATCTTACTCCACACACTGGAACAGCAGTACCATCTGCACACAGAACTCCACTGCGTTCTCCCTCAGTGATGGGCCTTGCTGATTTCTGGAGTCCCTGTAGGGTTGACTTTGCCCTTCACACACCTCACCCACATCCATGCTCTTGCTCAATATTATTACAGTAGAAACACTTCCCCTCTTTAATTCTGAAGATTTTGCATTAGACCTAGGTTTAAAGCTATTCTATTTTTGTTATCAACTTCAACTTTGGTTGGAATGTTTTTTCTTTGCATGATCAAAATACGTTCTGTATGTTGAAATGCATGAACAATGTGAAACTAGAAGGGTAAAGCAAGGAGGGCAACGAGAGTGAAAATGATTAAAATGTGTTATTTGCACGTACAAATCTGCCAAAGCAAAACCCATTTCTCTGTATAACCAACACACACTAACAAAGAGATGTGAAAATCAGTCATGATTTTACTACTTTATTTGAGGTGGTGGTGTAAGAGGTGGATGTTACTTAATTTCAGCAGAGATAGAATTTGATTATTTTGATATCTTCTTTCATTTCTTTAAACATTCAAATCTCAGGAGGACTTTAATGCATTTCTATAGGCAGCACTGCTGAATGCATGGATGACATTTTGTCCTTGTTTTGTGTAGACGTTTAACTGGGATGGAATTCCAAAGAAGAGTTTCTGTAAACACGGGATAAACAGTGCCGGTTTGAAGAAAGCAATTTCTGTGTGTTCAAAATTAACCTGTGTGTTTGAGGCACTGGAATCACGACTTCCATTAGGACCTGGGAGTGTGGGGAAGAAGAAAGAGGAACGAACAGAAGTGTTGGAGGCCATCCCAGAGCAATTTCATAGAGGGAGAATTTCAGGAGACCAGAGGTAGAGAAGCTGGCTGGAAGTTGTACGTGGACCGAGGCAGGTCCTGAGAGAAAGCGCCAGAGGCCAGAGAGGCTAAGCAGGTAGAACTTACAGAATGCTGTGACCATGTGTGTGTG
>PVLD010016092.1:0-46215 GCA_004027595.1 Dinomys branickii | reverse complement strand
AGGGAGGGAGGGAGGGAGGGAGGGAGGGAGGGAGGGAGGGAGATGAAAGCCATTAGAAATACCACTTTATTGCCTTCCCTGACATAGCACTTCTGCTTTCCCTGCACTCAATTTATCTTAAATTTTTTTGGTGGAAACAGGAATTCCCCACAAGGTCAGTGGGAAGGAGACTTTGAAGGAGGATCTGAAGGTGAAGGTTTTGCCTTTAGAAAGTTACTTCTAATAAATACACGGTGCAAGTTTAGCAGAGACATAGGTAATGCAGCGTAGAGGGTAATCTTCAAACAAACTAAAGGACTAGGAAGAAGTTTTAAAATCTTTTTAAAACAATCCTACTGAGACTCAAGAGACAATTAGTGCAAGTCTCAATGGTTGTAAGTCAATGTAAATGGCTGAGGAGGGAGGAAAGGGAAGACTTGCGTGTGTTTTTGTTACTTCCCTTTGGGTAACGGTTATCTCCTGTATTCCTTAGGCTCCACTGATGAGCAAATGGACTCTTCCTTCTCTGACCCTGGGCCTAGTCATTATTGCTGGGCCTTTCTTCTGACTGCTATGGTTGAAAGCCACTCTTGGACTGATATTAGTTTGTTTGGGCTGTGGCAATGTAGCTTGAAGTGGGGCTGGAAAACTTGGCTCCTATCTTTAAGCAGAAATGAAATCTTACATTTAAGACATGCCAATATGAGTATCAGAAATTCATAGCTGCACATTTTAATTATTGAACATTGATAAATTACTACATTCTGTAGACCAATACCACCATTAGCTTCGTTATGTGATTTTGAATCTTGCCTTTGCTATCAGCCAACCTGTGTAGATGTTTGTGTATTTCTTTCATAATTATTCTTTTTTTTTTTTTTTTTTTTTTGCGGTACTGGGGATCAAACTCAGGACCCTGTGCTTGCTAGGCAAGCGCTTATTCCACTGAGCTGTATCCCCAGCCCTGTGTATTTCTTTCTGTGTATTTCACTGCCTGAAATATTTTCTGTAAGTAATCATGATGTGTGTGACCATGTGGGCATATTCCCTATTCACTAGTTACATATGGACATTTATTCTGTGAATAAACAGAAAATAAATAAAATAACATTGTTACCTGGCAATATGGTGCCTTTGAATCATTTCATTCCTTCTGGTCACTGCCTTTATGGATTCAGATGGTAAAATGCCCCAACCTTAAAAGAGAAAGCCACCATCCCACCCCACAAACAAATTAAAAGGATGCATTTGAAAAGAAACACATATTCCAGAATGATTTCAGTGGAGTTGGGAAGCACTTACATCCTTTTTTCATGCCAACCTTCCAAAATATCTTGAAATAACAGCAGCATTGCAGATTTCAAAGCTCCCTTTTTCCTAGTAACTTCATGGTGTGTTGATTTCCCCTTTCCCTGGGCTCCTAATGTACATAGGTCTATCCTGGTGCTTTCACTATGGTGAACATTTCTCTAAAGTGCATGACCAGTATTGAATTCACTCATTCTTTTGTTCTTTTTTGAGACAGGGTCTTGCAATACAGTCCGTGCTGACCTTGAACTCACTATGTAGCCTAGTCTGGCCTTGAACTCAAAGCAATCCTCCTGTCTTAACTTCTTGAGTGCTGGGGTTCTAGGCATGCACCACCACACTTGGATTAAATTATTTTTCTTTTTACATTTCCAACCTATCATAGACCAATACTTTATAAAACTGCAACAAAATCAATTTTTAGGAAATTAGCATAAAAACAGGAACAAAGGTAAAAAAAATCTTCCAAACAATTTAAAAACCATTAGGTGAAGACCTGAAATTTACCCTGTCAGATTGCTGTGAAGTTTTCTGAGCCCGTGGTTTCATTTGTCCACACACCTCATCAACCAGTACAGATCTAGAGACCTTAACAGTGGTTATGCACAATAGCACAATGTACACCTATCCATTTTGTTCAGTGACAGTTTTACATTTACAAATCTGTTGTTTCTCATAACAAGGTAAAATCATGAGGAGAAAACCTGTTTCTTATGCTCACTTCAGACTGATGTAGTTGAGCTTGTAAACTCCTACCAATAACCTACCTTGCAAAGAACAATATGAGATCTCTTAAGAAAAGAAGTTCTCTGTTATTTGTAAAATGAGGTGACCTTTAGAAATCCTCTAACCCTAGAGCTCACTGACTTCACAATATTCTCTTTTAAAGAACTGGAACACATAAAACTCCTAGCCCATGGCACATTGCTTATGAATGCAGAAAAAGCCCATGTGGAAAGTCCAGACTAGGGGCACAATGCTAATTGCCTAGATTTGAGGATCCTCTAGAAAGTGGGTCAGCTTTCAACTTTTCTTTTCAATTCTTTTCTCTATCCCAAGTAGGTAACATCAATTTTAATGCGAGTTCAAATGTATTAATCCACTTCCTACCTGATACCTCAATTTTTGAAATAGGTTCTTGAGTTAGTTTCTATTTTGCTAACTTATAGCTCAGTTTCTGCTGGGCTGAGGCCTCCTCTTGCCTTCGCCGCTCTCACACACCACTCTTGAGGTAGGAGAGTTGATCTACATGTCCTTTAGACAGATGGCAATTTTGTCTGCTTGTAAATACAAATATTGGCCACTTCTGGTTTCTGTATCACTGAGAGTGACTATTTAAATCAGTAATGCAACTGTTTTGCTAGTCTGCTGAATGGTGGCCTGAAGTTATGGGCTACAGATTATTGGGGTCTTGCTACCAGATGGAGCTCCACCCAGGACCTGCTGTCAGGACTATTTCCTATAGTCTTTTCCCTCCGCCATTACGCGGGCTTAGTTTCAGATCTGGTTGGACTGCTACTCTAAATGCAGTTAAATTAGATGCTACTGAAGGGAACACGCTCAAATCCAGGCAGGTCAGTCTCTTCGCTGGCTTAGGCACAAGCCATGTTTCTTTTTGTGTCAGGGTTTTCATTGACAGTTGTTCTATCTACTAAAAGTTGTGGCAGAACAGAGAGAAACAGAAGCTCAGATTATAAGTTTAGGGTGATCATATTTAGCAATCTCATCTCCAATGCTGTGAGCACACTCCTACCTCCTGGGCTTAAGCCTCACCAGTCATGTTTTCGCTGATGCTAGTCTACTGAATTGCTCTGAGCTCGATCACTGTTGGGGTTGCGGTACAGTGCTTGCCTAGCATGTGTGGGGTGAACTCCCAGCGCTGCAAAAACAAAAAGCTCACTGACGATCTGCACGTAACTCTCAGTCTAATGATACATTCTCGGTCCTCATCTCACTTGCTCTACGTGTTACTCATTCTGCTCTGACACACACACTTCCCTTGGCTTCCGGGGCCGTGCACACCCTTCGGCTTCCTCCTGCAGCTCTGGCTGCCCCATCTGTTTGTCCCTTGCCTTTTCCTTTTCATCTTCTGCACTGTTTGTGCGTCCCAGGGGTCTTCCTCCGCTCTTTTCATCTACACTCGCTGCATTGACAGTCCTACCTAGTCTCAGATCTGATAACAGCACCCAATAATAGAACCGTAGACTTTATCTGCAAGGACCCCCAACTTCTGCTGCTTTCCTGCCCTCTCTACTTGGGTGTCTGCTAGACATTTCCAGGGTAGTATGAGCACGCTGAGCGTCCCTCCCCAAGGACTCTGCTCCCTTCACACCCTCAGCTCGCTGAGTAGCAATTCCGCCTTTCCCATTACCACAGCCCAAATGTTTTATGTCATTCTCTTTTGTGTGTGTGTTTTCTTTTGTTTTGAGGCAGGTAGTGCAGGCTGGCCTTGAATTTGCTCATGTAGCCCAGGCTGCCCTCAAACTCATAGTGACCCTCCTGCCTCAACCTCCCAAGTGCTGGCATTATAGGCGTGTACCACCATGCCTGGCTTGCTGTCATTTTTTTTTCTTTTTGTTTCTTTTTCACTTTGTGTCTCTTTGAATTTTATTTTAAAGACAAAAGAATGGAGACATATGAACCAGAACAAGCCATAAACAATACAGAAAATACAAAATTATACAGAATATAGTAGGGAATTAGCACTGGATGTTGTGTTACATAATGTTATCTTCACATTAGTTAACACAAAAACATTAAAGGAAATACCAAATTACAGAGAAGATAGTAGGGAATTTGCACTGGATGCTGTATAATATAAAGGTATCTTCACTTCTGTTAATACAAAAATGATTGAGGAAATACAGAATTATAGAGAACATAGAGGGAATTAGCTCTGGATGCTGTCCTACTTAATATTACCTTCACCTTTGTTACTCAGTTACACAGATGACGGCCCATTTGATCGTTCAATTTTTCTCCTCCCTCATCTCCGTTGCCCTACCACTCAATCAGTCATCTTCCCTGTGATAATAACTGTACTCCTGGGTTTATCTATACCCCTGGACTCTCGCCTTGGGAAGAGATATAGCTGCCTCAGACTATACTATAACATACATGGGTATATACAAACTGACATGGTCGGAGGTGGAAAAGCACCTATGCTCACAGCGGACCGCCCGGCTCCGCCCCATCGCCGTGCTGTGGGTGGGGGCAGGTCCAGTCCGTGAGGTGCCCTTAGCAGGGCCCTCAGCGGAGCTTGCTGTCATTTTTAATACCCGTCTTTTACCTCTTACATCCAAATTGTGAGAAAATCCTGTCGTTTCTACTATCAAAATAATTACAAAGTCCAACCATTTCTTAATATTTCCTATGCAAGCCCTCACAATTATAATCTTCTGGCTATTCTAATGGCCCATTAACTCCCTGAATTTTGATCCCATTAGGTTAACACGCATCTCAGTAGTCAGGGTGATCCTGGTAAATTTTGTCAGACCATGTCACTCCTTTGCTCCAACTCCTTCAAACTTCCCCTTTCACTCGGGATAAGAGCCCTGTTCTCATTGACACCATATATTTTTGTTGTTTTGTTTTCTGAGGAGCTGAGGATCAAACCCATGGCCTCTCACATGCTGGGCAAGTTTTGCACCCCTTCAACTCATTTCCATCCCAGACAGTGTTAAACTCCCCTAGGCCTTTTTAATGCCCAGATTTCCTTTCCTCATAACCTCACCTGTTCTTCATGTGTGGGATAAGACAACACAGTAAATTCTTCATTTTTTCATAAGTAAATTGATGCTTAGAGGAGTTAGGTGACACCATGATTTGAATGTAGGTAGTAACTACGGAAACTATAAGCATAATCACCACACAGTTGTGTCTCCATAATTTTGCAGTGGAAGCATGGCCAGTTTAATGCAGCTGACCCATTCATTGTGGCTCTGCAGACAAGAGTCACATGTCATCGCTTATACCTGGGTAGCTGTGAGCGGGCAGCATATTCGGCATATTTGTATTTGGTAGAATAGATGATCCAAATTGGGAAGCAACACAAAACTGTCTTGGGTCAGTTGGTACAACAGAAGGCAAAGCATCTCTGGGGGAAAAAGATATAAAAAAGTAAACATGACAATACAGTTGTACAAACTTTCCTTTGTTTGTTTTACTTAATTACCGTATGGGACTCTATCATCTCTTTCCAAACTGAAGCATGTACGTCCACCAGCCTCTAGGGTGAAGTAGAAATATGGTGGGAAAGATTAGGAGGAAGGACTCTGCTAAGGAAAGACAAATCCAACTGACAACCAGAGGAGACAGGGAAGAAAAGTTTTAGGGATGTCTGGAGGAAAAGATCCAATCAAATCAATATTGCTTTCTGATTTTTCACAACCAGCATTCCATTCTGAGTACAAATTTTTCTCATTTAATGGATATACTTAGGTTGGATTTGCCATTTGAGATCAATGCTTGACTATCTGGGGGGACAGTTTATGCACTTTGCCAAATTTCAGTGTCTTTAGAAGCCCAAATTTACTTACTGTTCACACTATACAAACATGAATAAATAATGCGTTTTATTTTTCTCTCAGAATGTTAAAGATATTCTAAAAAAAGAAAGAGAGACTATTGCCAAAGTGTGTAGCCAAAACACTTTTAATTTTACTTTTACTAAAAAGAAAGAATTATGCTGTCACAGGAAATCTGGGGTACCTAATTGTTATGGACTTAATTGTTTCTCCCTAAATTCATACAGTGAAACTGTAACCTCCAATGTGACCATATTTGGAGATAAAGTTTTTAAGGAGGCCATTAAGCTTAAATAAGATCATAAGGTGGAGACCCGATCTGCTAAGACTGCTGTCTTTTAAGAAGAGACTCCAAAGAGCTCTCTGCATTTGCACCCAGAGGAAAGAAGGTAGGAGACACAGTGAGAAGATATTGTGTATGAGTCAGGAAGAAAGGCCTCAGCAGAAACCAAGGTGGTCCTGTGGGTCTGGACTTCCACCCTCTAAAACTGGAGATACGCATTTCTGCTATTTAAGCCTTCTAGCCTGTGGCATTTTATTGTGGTGAACCTAGGCGAGTAATACACCCATGTTTGCACCTGTACAATGTCTGTCACACTGTAAAGTACCTGCTGGTTACTTGCTGAGTGTGTAGGTCAAGCAGGCCTCAAAGCAGGAGGTGGTGGCAGAAGTGGCCAAGGTAAGGTTGGCAGAGTGGCCTCACGTGAATTACTGCACCAGGGTTCACTGAGATCACATTAGAATGACATTAGGATTAAATGATGATGCACTTCCTCCTCTGATTGGGTTATTACATGGGAGAGAAGTACCTGTCCACAACTGGAGGTCCAAATGGCGAGGGAATCAGTGGGATCCTCTGCTGCCCTGATGCTGTCAGTAAGGGGTTCACAGCCATCACTGAATTTGTCATCAATATCCCTTGCATCTGATGGAGTTCTGAAAAGAACCAGATAGGTACACTGACAAATCACACTACTTTTTGTGAACTATTTGAATTCTTCTTAAACTCAGTGAAGTTCCTTTGTATTTTGACAACACTTGGGAAGACCAGCTACACCAAGATTTGAATTACACAAAAACCTTCTGTAGGAAGCACTTAGATACAACTGTAGGACTCAGCATTTTATAAATGCTTCCCTCAAATTTGTTGCTCTCTGCAGGTCATATTCCGCACTACATGCAAGAGTAGAAAGAAACCAGCCTTGCAAGATTCCAGGAGTGCCAATTTCCTTCCTTCCACTTTATTTTGATTTTTATATTTGCAGAGGAGCAAATATGTAACTTCTCCCATATATTCAGTCTGTGGAAAAATATTCCTATACAGTTGATAAGATTAAGACAGAAAATGAGGAAGCTGAATCTTCTTAATGGCTAGATATATATCTAATTAGGGTGGTTACTGACTGCATTGATTAGAACATTGATTAGAACAAATGACCAAATTATATCCAAATTTATAAAACACATGTTTATGTAACTTATCTTCAGAACCTAGAGAACAGTAAAAAGGACTATCTTTAAAGGCATAATTTTGCCTTATAATTTTCTTGTTAATTACTAATATCTTTGAATAATTTTAATTATTCAAAAGTACTAGTCAGGTCTTTTTAGCTTCTCTCACATCTTCAGTTTTTACTATAGGGAAAAGTCTGAGATTTCTACAAGTTTTGTAAGAAAAAAAGAGGAAATTAGGAAGTAAATGTTCTACTTTTCTTTATAGTGATCTTTCTTTTTTTCCTTCTTTCCTTTTTTGTGTATCTGTTTAATTTTTTAAACACTTAATTCACTAAAATATAATATTTAAATATGCAATTCCTTCTCTAGCTTTTTCCACCACCCCAGATCTAAAGCTTGAACTATTCATGATCAAACTGGAAATTCAAGTCAATGGGCCACCTAACATTGGTTTTGGACACTGATTTTTTTTTTTTAATCTTTTTGTTTATTTATTTTCATGTGTGAGATCAGTATCATTTCCTCCCTGATAGGGGCCTCAGAAACTTTAGGCACAGCACAGTCAGAGTTAGAACAAAAATGCGTGCAGGCCATGGTGGGGGCCAAAAGAATGCCCCTCTAGCGAAGGAACTACCTTGTGGTCTGTGATCAAAGGTGTCCCACAAGAGATTCCATGAACAATCACCTTCTTCATCTTAGACCATTGCACAAGAGAATATGGAACATGGGACAGAGAAGGAGCTTGGCCTGGGGAAGCAGCGCCTCCATCTTGGGATAAGTTTGATATTCAGGTAAACTAGGGTCCCTAGAGTCCTTCCCTAGAATTGGTTCTTTGGCAGAGTAAATAAAATTGACAAACCCCTAGTCAACCTTATCAAAAAAAGAAAGGAAAAACTCAAATTCATGCAATAAGGAATGAAAAGGATGAAATCACTACAGATCCTATAGAAATTCAAAAGATCATTAGTACCTGCTTTGAAAATCTTTACTCCCGTTGGATAGAAAACTCAGAAGAAACAGACAGATTCCTAGGTATGTATGAATTACCAAAGCTGAATCAGGAAGATATAAAAATCCTGAACAACCCACCAATATCAATTAATGAGATTGAAAATGTAATTAAAAGCTTACCAACAAAGAAAAGCCCAGGCCCTGATAGATTCACAGCAGAATTCTATAAAATATTCAGAAAAGATTTAATGCCAACACTACTCAAACTCTTGAATGAAATTGAAAAGGAAGCAATTCTTCCTAACTCATTTCTGGAAGCAAGTATATTTATACCAAAACCTGAGAAAGACCCAACCAAGAAAGAGAACTATAGGCAAATCTCCCTAATGAACATAGATGCAAAGATACTCAATAAAATACTAGCAAATAGAATACAATGAATCATAAAGAAAATTATACACCATGACCAGGTTGGATTCAGTCCAGGAATACAGGGATGGTTCAATATTCACTAATCAATTAATGTAATACAACAGAGCTGATGACAAAAACCACATGATCATCTCAATAGATGCGGAAAAAGCTTTTGATAAAGCCCAATATGCATTCATGTTAAAAACCCTAGAGAAAATAGGAATAGATGGCCTTTACCTCAATCCGATCAAAGCCTTCTATGACAAACCAAAACCCAACATCATACTAAATAGACAAAAACTAAAAGCTTTCACTTTAAAATCAGGAACAAAACAAGGATGTCCACTGTCACCACTCCTATTCAACATAGTTCTGGAAACATTAGCTAGAGCAATTAGACAAGAGAGAGAAATAAAAGGGATAAGAATAGGAAAGGAAGAAGTAAAACTATCACTATTTGCAGATCACATGATACTTTACATGGAAGACCCCAAACACTCCACAGAAGACTCCTTGAATTAATTGACAAATTTAGCAGTGTAGCTGGATGCAAAGTCAACACCCAAAAATCAATAGCATTCCTATACACAACAAACAGACTGAGAGAGAAATTAAGGAAATCATAACTTTCACAATAGCATCCAAGAAATTGAAATATTTAGGAATCAGTCTAACAAAAGAAGTAAAAGATTAATTCAATGAAAACTATAGTACTCTGAAAAAAAGAGATTGAAGAGGATTTCAATAAATGGAAAAATATTCCTTGCTCATGGGTGGGAAGAACCAACATTGTGAAAATGGCCATACTACCAAAATTGTTGTACAGATTCAATGCAATTCCCATTAAACTACTCTTAGCATACCTCACAGATCTAGAGAAAATATTCCTTAAATCCATCTGGAACCAGAAGAAACCCAGAATAGCAAAAGCAATCCTGGGCAACAAAGACAAGTCAGGTGGAATCACAATCCCTGACCTGAAATTATTCTACAAAGCTACTGTAATAAAATCAACATGGTACTGGCTAAAACACCGACTGGAGGATCAATGCAACAGACTGGAAGGAACAGCCACAACCACAAACACACTCAGCCACCTAATCTTTAGCAAACAGGCCAAATAAGCTCACTAGAAGAAAGACAGCCCCTTTAATAAATGGTGCTGTAAAAATTGGCTTGCCACTTGCAAAAGACTGAAAATAGATTCAAGCTTATCACCATGCACCAAACTCAAGTCAAAATGGATCACAGATCTCAATATTAAAACAGAAACACTAAATCTATTGGAAGAGAAGGTAAGTAAAAATCTTGAAGACATAGGAGTAAGCAGAGAGTTTATGAACAAAAATCAAGCCGCAAGGGAAACACTTCAAAAATCAACAACTGGGACCTCATCTTACTGAAAAGTTTTTGCACATCTAAAGAAATTACCAGCAGAGTGAAAAGAAAACCCACAAATTGGTAAAAAATCCTAGCTGGCTGTCCCTTGGACAAAGGTCTCTATCTAGAAAATATAAAGAACTAAAAAACACAAACCTCCTCAAATTCAAAGACCCAATCCAGAAATGGGCATCTAAGATGGATACACAGTTCTTAGATAAAGAAATACAAATGGCAAATAAATATATAAGAAAATGTTCAACACCATTAGTCATTAGAGAAATGCAAATTAAAACAATATTGAGATTTTACCTCACCCCAGTAAGAATGGCTAGCATTAAGAAATCAACCAATAACAAATGCTGGCAAGGCTGTGGAGAAATAGAAACTCTTGGGGCTGGGGATATAGCTCAGTGGAATAAGCGCCTGCCTAGCAAGTGCAGGGTCCTGAGTTCGATCCCCAGTACCGCAAAATAAATAAATAAATAAATAAATAAATAAACCACTGTGGAGATCGGTTTGGAGATTCCTCAGCAATCTAGGTCTACAGGTCCCATTCAACCCAGCTATTCTCCTTCTGGGTATTTCCCCAGAAGATCTGAAAATATCATATCACAGCGGTGTATGTGCACCCATGTTTATAGCAGCGCAATTTGTAATAGCTAAATCGTGGAAGCAACCCAAATGTTCATCCACTGAGGACTGGATAAAAAAACTGTGGCATTTTTATATAATGGAATGTTACTCAGCTATAAAGAGAGACAATCTTGAGGCTTTTATAGGTAAATCGTCACAACTAGAGACCATATTCATAAAAGAAAGAAATCACATATGCATGCGTAAGCAGCATATTGTATCACTGATGTAGGAACCTGAAAGTGTGACTATAAATTAGGAGGTATGATAAACAGTGTGAAATGAAACTGCTTGAAAGCAGGGAGCAGCTGGAATGGGGGGAGGGAGAAAAGGAAGAAGAGGATAATTATGTATGTATGTATGTATGTGCGTGATGGCTAACATAGTTGTACTACAGACTTACGTCACTTTATTGTAAGGAACAGTTAATGATTAGTTGTTTGATCAGTCTCACATGTCTATATTTGTTTCCCTGAGTATACACTTCAAAGTTATCAACATGTAATACAACAACCATTGTTAATTCCCTGTCACCTTGTCTGTAATTCAGTTCTGATTGTACTATTCTTGTGCTACTTTGTAAGTGGCTGTCTGTTAATATGTTTTTGTTTTTTTACTTTTAAAATAAAAAAAAGAGAACGTGGAACACTTTTTAATATTTCATTATGAAAAAATGTTGATCTTTGATTTTTTTCCATCATGAATCAATGGTCTCTAGCAGAAGTTTGAACTTACCCATGTATGAGATAGAATTTTTAAATGATAAAATGTAGTGTTACAGGTACAATGTTGAAGAGCAGACATCCAGAATCTATTCACCCAGTCTGACTGACACTTTATAGGCATCTGAACAACTCTCTGTTTTTCCCACTACTGACCACTATTATCTTTGCTTTATGAGTGACTGCTGCAGACCCTTCTTGGAAGATGAATCGGAAAGAAATTGTCTTGTTGTGACTTATTTCACTTAGCATGATATCCTCAAGGTTTACCTATTCTGCACTTGAGAATTTGTTAAGAAGGTAAATCTCATATTAAGTGTTCTTACCATAAAAAACAAAGAAACAAAAGCAAAAGAGCACAAGGAAAGTTTGGGAAGTGTTGGATGTGTCTATTACCTCGAGAGTGGCAATAGTTTCATATTATACCCATTAAATGTATGTAATCCATTTGCATCAATTATTCCTTAATAAAGTTGTTAAAAATATAACATCCGGTTTGCATTTGATGGGATATCTGAGACAAATCGGAGGGAAAGCGGAAGACAAGGAAGAAGCAGGAACAAAGATTTCTTAGAGGCTGGCCATCTTCCTCAGTCTGTCACCCTTGGGAAATGCCATTGGGATGAGTCACCAAAAACAGAGGAAGCTGTCTTACTTGGGCCCCCATGCAGGCCTTGAGACAAAGACTTAAGTGCAGGTAGTACATTTGGGAGGAAGCCCACATGAGTATGCAAGTAAGACCAGGCCAAAAATGCCAGTAAGTGGTGGGCTTCAACCCTGCGGGGACCCTCTTAGAAGCCTTGTGATTCACACCTCAGGACTGTCTCAGATAAGAAAGAAAGATGGCCGTGTGTCCATTGATTTCTTACGACCCTTGTTTGAGAGCATGGTTCGCCATCATATCTGGGTGATGCCTGAGCTTCACCCAACAAGTTCCTGTGGTTTGGAAAAACATCTTCAAACTGAACTGCAGAGAGATGCGCGTTCTGAGATGGTAGATGACTTCCATGGTTGCCCTCGAACTCAGAAGAGGGCTGGGGAGATGTATAGCAGGGCAGCAGCAGTGTGATTTGCTGTCGCAGCAATATAGTCTTCTTCTAATGTTTTTCCACTAGATAATCATAAACACCTCTCCTCTGAAGTACGAGGATTCTCAGGGCAGGCACGTTTCTGCAAAGCTCTGTGAGGTTCATCGGCTCTGACAGCACTTTTTTCACTATTAATCATAAGTTCAGTGAAGCAAATGAAGACCTTAGTACTATCAAGCCAGTGGGAAAGGAAACATCAGAGGCAATTCTTATTTACCATATGCCATTGAAACTGTCCTTAGTACCACATCTGGCTTTATTGTTGTTCTAGTTTTGGTGCTGGTGATCAAACCCCAGGGCTTCTTGCATATCAGGCAAGTATTACAACACTGGACAACAGCCCAGTTCCCCATGTCCATTCTTGACTCCGTGCCTTGCAGTTCTGTCTTCCTTCGTTTTGTAATGCCAGAAAGGTTGAACTTAATCTGTGAAATTCTGTTAGCTTTCCAACAGGGTAATTCATTGTTTCTTAATCAATCCACTAAATTTTTACCTGAATGACAAACTATTCCTGATGTCTTTGGAAATGTTCCTATGCCATGGAAGTCCCTGGGGAGGATGGTGAGTCACCGGTACCTGCAATCCCTGAGTGCTGCAGTTCTGAGCTCTGCTCAGCTTCCCCAGGTTCCTTTCATCTTGTGAACAAATAATTGTTTATTTATCATCGATTGGTGCCCAACTTTTCTTTAAAAATGCATTGATTTCTTTCATGTTATTTTTATTATCATTTCTCTGTACCAAATTTATATATATATATACACATACATATATATAATTAAAATTTTTCTTCTAGAGCAATTTTAGGTTCACAGTAAAATTAAGCAGACAGTAGAGAGTTCTTGTATATTTTTCTCCTTACATACACATGCAAGGCCTTCCTCCTATACTCTCAATATCCTAAACCAGAGCATATATTTGTTACAATTCATGACCCTACAGTGTCACGTCTTTATCACTCAAAGTGCTAGTTTATTCTAGGGCTCACTCTTCTACATATTATATAGGTTTTGACAAAATAGAATAACATTATCCACCATTATCATATCATACAGAATAATTTCACTACCCCAAACTAAATTGTATTTTAAAGCAAGTACAGCCAGAACACGTTCAAGGACATTTTCTGAGGTCAAGCAGCTCTTTCCTCTTATAAACTAGATAGATACTTCAAGCTCCAAATCTATGTTGCTCCCAAACCATCATTTCAGGGGTGCAAAGCATATGATCAAGCAGAGGGGTCTTTAAATATTGACTTTCACATTTTCAGGATATTATCTTCCATTTTAGATATGTGCAGATCAACTATGAAGTCAGGTCACTTTGCTATAGCAGATGAAATACTCTTGAGCTAAAGGGCAGCGTGAGATGGAAGTTTTAAGGGCAGAGCGTGTCTCGTAATCCTAAGGTAGGGGAGTACAGTGGTGCTTAGGTCTGCATTCAGGTGGATTTCTCTGACCCAGAGCTCTAATCCTGGATGCTCAGCACATTAGGAGGATGAGGACTCCTTAATCTCTCCCTTCAGACTCTTACCCTCAACAAACCCCTCTCGGCAGCACATAGACGATTTAGCTAGTGCTAATTCTGTCTCAACTGGTTAGGGCAGTAAGACATGAACCTCATGAACTAAAGCCCTTGCTGAATCAGCAGATTGTGTGCTTGTCGAGAGCACAGTAGCCAGGTGCCAATTTGATTATATTTGTTCGCACACTGTACTGTGGTCACTCATTAAAATCAGTGCAATTGAGTAAAAAATCCTGAATTTGAGCCATTATATGTACACAAAATATTTATTGTATGTAGCATATATGTTTTATATTTAAGAAATAGATTGTAGAATTAAATGTTTCCACAATTTTGAGAAAAATAAATGCAAATTCTTAAAATTAAAGGTAGATGCATTGAAGGTTCTTTATTTAAAGTATGAAATAATCCTCAGTAGCATCACATATTCTTTATCCTACCTACCCTGTGAGTTCTTAGAAGCATATTCATGCTAAATGTAATTCACATTTTTAAAGTATATTTTTATTTAAAAAATAATAAATGAGAAATTATTTTAAGAGTAGGAAAACCAAGAGAACTGCCTAAAGGCATTACATTATCAAATACCTCTAGGAGAAAAATGAAACTGGGAGAAGAGAGATTATGCTAATTTCTCATAGCTATAGTTAAAAGTGTGAAAAAAATCAGCTGAGCGTTGTGGTGTACGCCTGCAATCTGAGCGTTCTGGTAGAGTGAGGTAAGAGGATCACAAGTTCAAGTCTAGCCTGGGCAACTTAGCAATTTAGGGAGATCCTTTCTTAAAATTAAAAATTTAAACAGGGCTGGGAATGTAGAACTTAGAGAAAGTCCTGGATTCAATCCACAGTAACTCCCCCCCCACACACAAAAGGTGAAAAATCTTTTTTTATATCCAATAAGGAAGTTTTCTTAAATGTGTAAAATAAAATCAATTATATTAATACTCATAATATTTTTGTTTGTAAATTGACATAGAGTTTATGGTAAGATTACATGAAAAAATTGGCATAAAATATGTGACTTTCTAATTATAGATGCACATTTTTCCTCATGAGGCTGCAAGAGAATCCTAAAATTAGTCCAAGCACATATTTCAAATAGAAAAAAATATGCATTGCAGGTATATTTATAGCCCAAATGGTGTCAGTCACTTATAGTAGGAGGAATCACATTGCTTTTTAAATCTGACTGAGTCACTGTCGGGCCTCACCCAGGGTCTCCTGCAGGCTTTTGCCTGTTCCCAGGGGCTCTGTCCTCAAGGGCACTCTTGCTCTGAGTCATTACCCTTGGGAGGCCGTCCGTCTGCCCCATAGTTGACTTCCTTTAGCTGTTCCCTTCTCTCTGCTCTACACAGGTTCAGAATGCTTTCTACTTCCATCAGTAGTCACATCAAAGCACACATAGGCAATATATGTGTGCACAACCCATTTTGTTAAGGTTTGGGCTACTAGCAGGGTTGGGGTGGGTATGGTGTTGTCAAAATTTAACTGAGCATTAGACTTCATTGTGAAACATTCTGTTGAACAATTTTAATAATTTGGGCTCTGGCTTCTTGTAGTTTTCTCAGCCTTCTCTTAGATACCGACAACTTTAAAACAATTCCTCCTACTTTGCTTTGCAGGGACCTTTGTAACCTCCCTCCCCGGACTACTCTAAGCATCACTTAGGTGAACTTTCTGCTCTGGGTCTCTCCATATCTCCTTCCCTGCCCTTCTATGCTAAAGATGAACAGTTTCAGTTTCTTTTCTGCTGGTCTGAGGTATGCCAATAATTGTGCACTTTCCTCTCCCCCTCCTCTTCCTCCTTTTGCTTCTCCTCCTCCTCCTCCTTCTTCTTTTGTTAATATGTGTTTGGAGTACAGAGTGATTACATTCATGATGGCAAGTTGGTATGTGTACATAATACATCTTAATTCTTTTTCTCCTCTTTCACTCCCTCTCCTTTTTTTTTTAATTTAAAAAAAATAAAAGCACAAAGACATATTAACAAACAGACACAAATTAGCATAAAGAATAGTACAATCAAAACTGATCTACAGACAAGGTGACATGGACTCAACAGTGGTTGTTACTTTACCTATTGATATCTTCGAAGTGTATATATATATGAACCCAGATACAGACATGCAAAATTGGTCAGACAATTAATCCTCTCAACAACAGAAAAACACAAAAAACAAAAAACCAAAGACAAAAAACAAAACAAAACAAAACAAAAAAAACCACCAATAGTTGCTACTTTGCATATTGATATCTTCGAAGTGTGTGTTCAGGATAACACATACAGACATATAAGATTGATCAAATAATCCGTCATCAATTATTCCTTAGCACTAAGTGATATAATACAATAGTAGAACCATGTTAGCCCTCCTGCATATATGTATATACATATATACATACATACATTTTTGTCTCTTTCTTTTCTCCTTTCCCTCGTCCCATCTGTTCTTTGTTTTTGAACAGATTTCCTTCATGTCTCTTAGTTTATATTCCCACCCTCGGGTTCTTACACCAGCGATACAATACATTGCCTGCACATGTACCACTGATTTATTTCACTTATGAGTATGGACTCCCTCTCCTTTTAATAGTACACTTTAGAAAGCAGAGGAAATAGATATTTTCTCTGATACGCTAGCACAGTATAATTAAAATGGGGGATCACTCTAACGTTAGGTAGTACTGCCAATAGACATTTAATACTGAAGCCGTTGGAAATGGTCCTAAAGTCTATTTCACTTTACTAGGAGCATATTCTATAGCATTTTTCTGAATGTGTGTCATTTCAGCACACCCTTGGAAAGTGTGTCTGCACACAGATGTTTATGTGCTGGACTGCTCTTGCCTCCTTCTTTTCACTCTGGAAAGCTCATTGTTTTTAACTCATACCTTCTTGAGATGACTAGTTTTTGGCACATTCACTATTAGTGTGATAGTGTTCGCTTCAGCAGCAATATACTAAAATTAGAACAATACGGAGAAGATTAACATGGCCCCTGCACAAGGGCGGCCTGCAAATTTGTGAAGTGTTCCATATTTTTTTCAGACCTTTGTGACATCTATTACGTGTTCAATAAAGAAAGAGGAAGCCATAAAAAATTATTGTGATAAAAATATTTATCACAATTCAGTAAAAATTATATATTTCTTTTCTATTTGGATTCAAAATAATTTATATGCTACTATGGTTTGTTTACTTTCTTCAAAAGATTGTGAAATTAAGTCTCCATTATACATCAATTTGTTTAGAGACCAATGCAAGTCTAGAAGCACCTATAAAATTGAATTGAACATTAAATATTTTAGGGTTAAAGAACAGGAAATAGCCACATAGCTTTTTCATGTTTATCACTGATTGCTCCTCGGTGTTTTTCTGAAATTTCTTCTCTAATATTTCACAGCTCCATACACCATGACAGCTTTTTGGAATGTAGTTATCAGCAGTAATGACAGCTCTTTAAAGTAATATGTAATAAGAGTATAGGAGTAGCAGACAGGTAGATGCTTAATCTATCTGAAGTTATTCAACACCTGCATACAATTTTGAGTTAACTATTTTAATTCAATTTCCTTTTACTTGACTTGAAAAAGCCAAACCTGAGGTCCAGTAGTTTTTCTTTGGCAGGAGTGGTATATCATCTTTACTTTTCATTAATTTGTCATATTGCTAGTAAAGAAACCAATAAATTTACACATAAACCTAAGCATTTTCATGTAAGATAAAATATTCTTTTATTTCATATGTGCAACATTGTACTATGAACAGCTAGTCTTCATTTTGGACTAATTAATGTATAGATTTCTAGATTTGCATACTTACATCCTCTATAAAGATTGTGTTCGCACTGCTGATGAGAGAACCATCCGGATTTTCTGTCTTCAACTGCAGAAGCTTCTCAGAGGCAGGTTAGAAGCACAGCTGACAGCTGCTTCTGAAAGTGTCTTAGTGAAGGCTAACCTTGCCTTAAATACAAATTCAACTAAGTTGATTACTTCTTTTTCATGACAGAAACTTGCCCTCTGATATCCTTTACAGATAGGCTAAAAGATGTTAAGCTCAAGGAAAGTGCACTGCAGGGTACATAAACCTGTCTCAGAGTTTAGCCCTGAGCATAATCCTTCCTTAGCCTTTAAGATGCTTTGTGAGCATTCCCTTAATGCCACTCTGCAATTTGACACAAAAGCAAAATACTATGCAAGTCAGTAACACACTTTTCTGAAATGGAAGTATAAGCTACCTCAATTTCCAACAAACTTCAAGTGGAAATGTTCCTCTTGCAAGTAGGGGAAAAACTGCTATTTTCCAAAGAGCTGCAAATTTTAACAAAAAAACGGCATCTATTTAAGGAAGAATCTTGCACGATTGACAACTATATCAAACTTCAGACAGTGAGGAAACTCTTCACAGTCTGTGTGACAGCTGTGATCTGTAGAAAAGAGAAAACACGGAGTTTTGAAGATATGACCTGTTTTATTCACTAGGGACACATCTGTAGCCTCGGAAAGAACATCAGTATTTTCCTTCTGGTGATGTATTAGTGATAAGTACAAAGTAGGAATATAATATAAGAACCCAAAGTTGTATTACAAATAATGCGTTGGTCTGCCAATTCAAAAATAACATGCTCCTGTGTTATCGCACATTTTTTTAAATAAAAAAAAAGTTTTTGCGACATGATCTTACTATGTAGTCCAGACTGTCCTCGAACTTGTGGCAATCCTCTTGCCTCAGCGTCCCAAGTGCTGGGATTACAGGTGTGCGCCATCTTGCTAGCTGTTATTACATATTTTCACTATTGGTTGTTGAGCTGAACATAATGTGCTCATGTTCACCCAAGGGACGTTGTTCATAAAGATTAAACACCAAGGACTGGGATGACCAACAAACAGATGTAGTCCAATCTGAGCCCCATTATGCAGTAGGTGTATCTGAGCTTCAGCATCCTCAATGAAGAAGAGCCATGCTGAGCTTTTTGTGAAGTGTAGGCAACAATGTGGACAAAGTATGTGGAGAATTCCTTCTAAATGTTAGTATTCTGTTAAGCCGCTAAATGCTTTTGACATTGTCAGTGGGAGAACTTTTCGTCCTTCAGCTGCAGAGAATCTGTTTGAGAATCTGTGTTGAGGATGTTGAGGGTCCGTGGGAGAGGATTTTATTCCAGCCTAGAGTGCTGGGGATAATTGGATTTTTTCTTGAGAAATAAATACAAAACAAAATCTCAGGAATCATATAACTTATGCCTTGCTTTCTTCACTTTGGCTAGCAGAGAGCTCAAGGCCAAATTTGTACATGCTTTTTTTTTTTTTGAGACAGGATCTCACAGTGTAGTTCAAACTGATCTTGAACTGACACTGATTCTTTTGCCTTGGCATCAGTGCTGGGATTACAGGCATATAGCACCATGCCCAGCTACTGTATGTGCATTTTAAAACTATAGATAGTCTATGGTTTTATCTTTTGCCCGAGACCTCAACTTGTATATGTTATTTTCCTTACTCCCCAAATCAGCTTCCTTTATGAGGGTGGGGCTAAGGCTATGCTAAAGGACTGTGAGTAGGAGCAATGGTAGCTTCCAGAGGTCTGGGGCAGAGGGGAAATGTGAGAGTCGGCAGGAACCTCTGGCTTTCACTTAACGCACACTAGTCTGGCCGCGCCGATTGTTAGAATACTGCATTGCTCCCACTGCTCTTCGTTCCCAAGTGCTCCACAACCCCAGTCGTTCCAGCCCCTTCTGGATACACACTCCCCTCAAAGTGCTGAGGAGTGGGCTCTCTAAAAGTGATGGTTGCCAAAGGGGGAAGGGAGCTTCCAAAGGGCCCTGGCTGTTTTGGGAACAGTTAAAGGAAGCTCTATCGGAAGAGGAGGATGGGAGAGGCAGTTGGGGGATTACCTGTTACTCATTGAGAAGTGCTGTAAGTTTGCACCCTACCGAAAAAGGCCTCTTTCTTACAACTGATCCTGTTTCCCTCAAAAGTCTACCCTCTGGTACGAAGGAGGTATGAAAACTAGGTTAGACCAGTTAGCCTGTTCTGCCAAATTCAAAACTACCCAATAATGTAAAGAGACAATATTCCTCAGTAACTTAGTTCTTCCAAATTTAAATTATCTTCTTCGGGCCAGGCATGGTGGAACATGCCTGTAATCCCAGAACTCTGGAAGCTGAGGCAGGAGGATCATTGTGAGCTCAGTGCCAGCCTGGGCCTCAAAGTGAGCTCAAGGCCAGCCTGAAGTGCATAGTGAGACCCTGTCTCAAAAAGAAATAAAAGTTCTGTCCTCTGAACTTTTCTCCCTCTCTCTTCCCTGAGCAGATGTGTGAGTTGGGGAAGAACTCTCAGTGTTCTATGGCGGGGAAGAGGGTAGGGGTACGGGCGTGTAGAGGGCTTGGGTCCTGCCCTTCGGCAAACTTTGCCACTGAGCTGCATAGCCAGCCCTGTGACGTTCCTTTTCTTTTCCCGGCACATGCGTTCTCATCTTGATCCTGTCCATCCCCTGGCATGTGTGGTCTTTGCTGGAGCCTCCACCACAGGGTTCTTTCTGCCATGGGCTTGGTGACTCCTGCGAGCAAGCTTCCCAGATAGAGTCTTTTTGCTTTTCTATCATCCCAGGAAACGCACGCAGGCACTCTTGGGCCCCCGCCACACTGCATGGCCTGTCACGCAGTCACTCAGCAGAGCTAGCCCAGGCTGCTCCTCTACCTGGCCCAGGCCACCATAGGCTGTTCCAGGGCACATTGCTGTGAGATTTTCTTCCAGGAAAGCACACAAGACATGGGGCAAGAGTCACCCTGGGCTGAGCTCGCCAAACACAGTCCTTTCTCCTGGACTCCAGAGCACCCCGGCTGGATTCAGAACACAGGCATTTCCTTCTGACAGTCCTCTACATGTACTGCGTCCTGATCCATTAACCAATGAGGCTGATCCGGAAGCACATTACTCATCTTCCCTTCACAAAGTCTAGTTTTAAGGGCAATAATTAGTCATTGAAAACTACCCCCAGCCTCTTTGGTGACTGGAGTTCTCTCTCTCTCTGTCTCTCTCTCTCTCTGTCTCTGTCTCTGTCTGTCTCTCTCTCAGGACAAGGATCCCACAGTCTGCCTCAGAGCCAATTGTTTTTCAATTCTGGGGATAGAATAAGGGATGCCCTACCATTGTTCTACATCCCTCACATCCCTCAGCTAGCCTCAGGCTTGTCATTCTCCTGCCTCAGCCTAAATTACAGGTACAGGCCACTATGCCTGGCTCCAAGGATGCTTTTTTGTATGTAAACAAAAGACTTTTAAAGAAAGAACAGAAAACATTCTTTCTTCATCTGTACTTCTCTTTCTCTGTCCAGATATAGATGATGATTTCATGATATAAGGAAATTGGGACAAATTGAAATCTCTGGTTCAGTGAGATTGTGATTCTTTTTTTTGGGTCTTTTTGAGACAGGGTCTCACTATGCAGTACAGGCTAGCTTTGAGCTCACTTTGTAGCCCGGGCTGGTTTCGAACTCCCAATGATCCTCCTGCCTCAGCCTCCCAAGTGCTGGGATTATAGGTGTGTGCCACTACTCCCGGCTTCATTTCTTAAAAATATAGTAACAGTCAGTTGTGGTGGTGCATACCTATAAACCCAGCACTTAGGAGGCTGAGGCAGGAGGATTGCTTAAGTTCCAGGTGAACCTGCGTTACATAGTGAGTTCAAGCCCAGCCTAAACTTCATAACGAGACACTGTCTCAATAAAAGGGTTTCATTTTTCTTAACTAACGAATAATCACTAAGATTTAGGACGCAATTGAACTGTTACTAAAAAAATACTCAAATATTACTTCCTGTATAGCAGGGTGTTTTAAAAATAATTATTTAATTTTAAATAATATGCTAATGGTTATTAAATGCTATACATTATGAGAACTGAAGATGTGGTTTTCACTTCTAGTTTAGAAGCTATACCTTTTTGGTGAGGGGCAAAGGACCTTTGCGTCTGCTATGTGTTTTTCACTACTGAAATAATGTAACAATTAAGCCTAGACAAAGGACAGAAAAGAAAGTTGGTTAGGATATTGTAGAAATTGCATTTTATTCTCTAAGAGACATTAATTTAGAAATATCATTAAAACTATTGTACATTCTCTGTTGATCTTTTCTTTGGCATCAAGATCATAGCATTAAGAAAAAACCTCTAGGGAATTTGAATGGAGGCTTTGGGAATTGAACTTCTGGAATTATGTTTGTTTTTTAATATAGATATTCCCTGTAGTGGAATTTGTTTCTAAAAAGTAATATATATTTCTCTAAATAATAAAAATATTTCCAACAAAGAATGATTATAGAAAATGGGAATTGCAATTGCCATGTACTAATGGCTCTATAATATGTTGAACTCTTTTACCGAGGGCCATTTCGATTTATGAGCTACAGATTTTACTGCCATTAGAACACTTGCAAAACTGAGCTAGAGTTACCTCAGATAACTGTTAGTAGCCAAAGCTCCAGCATTCAGGGCCAAAAATAAATCTTTGTACTGATGGATGTCAACAGTTGTACAAAGCAGGCTTTTTTTTTTTTTTTTTTTTTGGTGGTACTGGGGATTGAACTCAGGACCTTGTGTTTGCCAGGCAGGCACTTATTCCACTGAGCTATATCCCCAGCCCTCAAAGCAGGCTTTTAAAATTGATTTCTGGAAGCTAAATATTTCTTGGTGGTATAATGGACCTATCATTAATAGACATCTAGCTCAGGCTAGTAAAACAGACAGATTTTCTTTTAGCAGTGTGACAGTTTTCATAGAAGTGGTATAATGACACTAAGGGCAACTTTTCCCCCTACAGTTTTCTTTTTTAGTAAAGTGCCTTTGCAGTTTTATAAATATTGTCCCACTCATACCCGAAGCCCCTAGCGTTTTCAGAAGGTAGTAACAGCATGGAATCAAATCATGAAAAGGTACGAGCACTGCATTTCCTTCACGGTGGGTCACGGCAGAAAGCTGAAGCGGCCCGAGGGTCTTCCACTTTTCCAGCGTGGTACTCTGGCTCTTCACTTGAGCCGTACCCTGTTTTAAAGCAGTATCAGGTGCCAGTGTTGTCATAACTAAATAGTGAGTCACTTTGGTGAGTGCCACATGGCATAAGTATTTTTTTAATTATGGCAAAATAACATACAATTTTCCATCTTAACCATTTTCAAGTGGACAGTTCAGTAGTAAGTACATTCATATTACTGTACAGTGAAAATATGGAGCTTTTAAAAAAAATCTTGCAAGAGTGAACTTCTATACCCATTAAACGACTCTTCATTTGTACCTCCCCACTAACCCTGGCAACCCCTATTCTACTTTACCTCTATAAATTGGACTCCTCCATGGAGTGCATATAAATAGAATCATACAGTATTTTTCATTTCATAACAAGTTTATTTCACTCAGCATAATGTATTCAAGTTTCATCTATTGAACTACGTATGAGAATTTTCTTCCTTTTAAAGACTAAATTCCATGTGTATTTATGTCACATATGTTTATCCATCTATTCATCTATAGATGGACATTTGTGTTGCTTACACCTTTACCTGCTAAGAATAACATATTTTTTAAAAATTTTTTATTTTAAAGACAAAAGAATGGAGACATACAAACCAGAACAAGCCATAAACAATATCGAAAATACAAAATTATACAGAACATAGCAGGGAATTAGCACTGGATGCTGTATTACATAATGTCATCTTCACACTAGTTAACACACAAACATTAAAGGAAATACCAAATTACAGAGAAGATAGTAGGGAATTTGCACTGGATGCTGTATAATATAAAGTTATCTTCACTTCTGTTAATACAAAAACAATTGAGGAAATACAGAATTATAGAGAACATAGAAGGGAATTAGCTCTGGATGCTGTCCTACATAATGTTACCTTCACCTTTGTTACTCAGTTACACAGATGATGGCCCATTTGATCATTCAATGTTCTCCTCCCTCATCTCTGTTGCCCTACCACTCAATCAGTCATCTTCCCTGTGATAATAACTGTACTCCTGGGTTTATCTATATCCTTGGACTCTAGCCTTGGGAAGAGATATAGCTGCCTCAGACTATACTATAACATACATGGGTGTATACAAACTGCCATGGTCGGACGTGGAAAAGCACCTATGCTCACAGCGGACCGCCCAGCTCCGCCCCGTCGCCTTGCTATGGGTGGGGGCAGGTCCAGTCCGTGAGGCTCCCTCAGCGGGGCCCTCAGTGGAGCAGCCGCGGGGCCCACAGCGGAGCAGATGAATAACATATTATGAATAGTATTATGCTCCGAATATAGATGTGAAAATGTCTTCTTGAAACTCTGCTTTCAATTAATTTGAGTATAAACTCAGAAATGGAACTTCTGGAGCGTAAGATAATTCTATTTTTAATTTTTTAAAGAACTGCCATACTGTTTTCCACAGCAGCTGTACCCTTTTACATTCTAACCAGTAATGCTCAAAGTTCTAATTTCTCTATATTATATCAACTCTTGTGATCTGTGTGTGCGCGTATTTGCATATCTTGGCAATTCTATTGTATGGCAGTATTTCATTGTCTTAGCAGTTTCATGTGTCCTAGCAAGTCAATGAGAGGTCGTGTTTCATTGTGGGTTTGATTTCCATTTCCCTAATGATTACTGATGTTGAGTACCTTTTCATGTACTTATTGACCATTTGTATACCTTCTTGAGAAAAGTGTCTTTCAAGTTCTTTGCCTATTGTGAAAATTCAAGTTGCTTGCTTTTGTTAATTGGTAGGAATTCTTTATATATTCTGGATGGTAAATCCCTGTTATACATTATTTGCAAGTATTTTATCCCACTCAAAAAGATAGCTTTTATTCTGTTGACTGTGTCTTTTAATGTACTGTTTTTAATCTATTTTTACTTTTTTGCCTGTGTTTTTGATGTAAAAAATATAAAAAATTATTGCCAAATCCAATGCGACGATCCTTTTCTATTATATTTTCTTCTGATAGTTTTAGCTCTTACATTTGTGTCTATGATTCTCTTTGAATTAACTTTTGTCTATGATAAAAATAATGGTCCAACTACACTTCTTGTATATGGATATTCATTTTTCCCAATGTGATTTGTTGAAAATACTTGAAATATCTTTTTAAATTTATCATGTGCATTTGTAACTCCAACACTCAGGAGGCCGAGGCAGGAGGATTGCTACAAGATGGAGATCAGCCCGGGCTACATAGGGAAGTCAAGGCCAGCCTGAATCATATAGCAAGATTCTGTCTCAAAAAACAAACAAAAGAAAAAAACAAAGAAATGAACAAGATCCGTAAGTTTATCATGTGCTTTTAAATCGGGACAGTGCTTAAGAACTTCAAATCTAAGGACATCTTCTCAGAGTAGGAACATGAAGACACGGCATGTAGAATCTCATCATCTTTATTGGTTCTAAGATCCAAGGAGTTCTAACAGCAAGTTTTGTAAAACAGGAAGATGAAATAAGCTCTCCACACCTTCATGAATCATTGTAGATTTGCATAGAAAAGGTTTGTGAAGAAATCCTGATGTTAGCAGTAAAATAACCACTGGAGAATATTAGATACATTAGTAGTGGTCCCAAATCTGGTTGCTTACCACATGACACACCAGTTAAGTTAAGAAACAAGGTGTTGGGGCAAGAAAGGTGATTTTATTTAAAAAGCTGGCTCAACAAGGAGATGTGATGCTCTTGTCCAAAGTCCAGCTTGTTGGGAAGCTAATTTACAAGTGGTTTACGTAGATAGTTGACAGTACCCAGACCAGTGGATAACTTCCCACAGCGGTTGATGAGAACATCAATCAGTGGATGCCTTCTCACAGCAAATGGACCACACAGAGCATAAAGGCAACACCAGCTGTTCCTTGAGAGATGTTTCTCTGCCTGGGGAACAGATGGAAAGATGCAAAAGCAGGATGTAAAGGAACCTGTCTGAGGAAAGGCACAATCAACTATCACTGCACTACTAGCACTAGAAAAAAGCAGCCCTATTTAATCGGGTGGCAGAATTCTGGTTGTTAAGCATTTGTCCAGAATATGGATGACTGGTTGTGAAAATGCTGGAAGAATTTCTGTTTGAAATGACATATTCTGAAAGAGGAGAGAGATAAGTCTGAACAAGTCCATTTATGATTAGTGCGAATCAGAAATGGTGGAAAGACTTGTAGATGTGACACTTCAAGGCACAGGAGGCTGGACCAGAGGAAAGAGGAAAGTAAATAGTGATGCACCCACCACGCTCCCTGCTGGTTTTCTTGTGTTCTGCTGACTCCGTGTCCACAAACGTATGTAGACTAGTTTACTCCAGAGTAAGTTTGGAGACACAAAAAAAGGATTCCTTGTGACACATGGTGTGTCTGTATATCTAAATTCTTCATACTGTATGTATATCACTGACCTGTATGGCTAGGTTTAGATAGATGTTAGTTGGGACTTTATTTGAATTTGATGTAAGACCACTTTTTATGATGACACTATGAACAGGTAAAAGTGTTTGAAATTTTGTACAGTAGTTGGATTGCTATCAGGCTATGTTGCTGGACTGGAGCTGAAGATCACCCCAAAAAGAGTTGCCATTCAGACTCTGTTGATGAACTGAAAGTTCCCACCCACATTTGTTGGGACTTGCTACTCACCATACTCTAACATGCCTTAAAATACATCTGCATTCAGCTAAGTTAGGTGGAAATATTGTAGGCAATCAGACAGGGCTGGGCCCTCAAGGAAGTCAGGGCAGAAGATGGGAATGCATAGAGACTGTGGCTGGAGGCATATCTATAGAAGATTAAAATCACAATGGCCAGATTGGCATACTTCCCTAAAGGATAAAGGGAAGTTTGAGATTATTGTATCACTCTTTTGAGATTTCCTATTATCCCATTAGGGTTGGGCCAACCTTTCCTACCCAGTAAGACAAAGACTAAAGACTAAAACAGACTACTAAGAAGACTAAAACTATGACTAAAGATAAGTCTGTACATTATCAACCAAGGTTACTAATGTCACCCACATACTCTTGTTACCGCTGGATCAATATTACCTAAGTAACTATACTTGTCATCTTACTTGTTGATCATAATTTTGACCCATGTTGTACCCACCTCATGACTTTGTTGTATAAAACTTACTTTGAGAAATGCGCTTGTTGGCGACCCCTTCAGGACCCCTCTTGTCTCTCAGGAACTACTCCTATTCCCCACTCCTAATCCCCATTCCTTTTCTCCAGTAAATTTTCCTACTCTTAAAAAATATATATCCGCATTACTAATAGTTGTCATGGTAACCAGATGTGGTGGCGCACCCCTGTAATCACAGAACTCAGGAGGCTGAGGCAGGAGGATTGTTGTGAGTTTGAGGCCAGCCTGGGCTACAAAGTGAGACCCTGTCTCAAAAAGACAAAAAAAAAAAGTTTTCAGAGAACACTGATTACCAAATGAACCCACTAGCTGTATATTGTATGTTAAGTGTGTCCCTCAAATTTCTTAGGTTAGCCTTAATTCCTCAGTGTGGCAGTGCTGGGAGGTGCAACCTAGAGAGTGATGTTTGGATCATGTGGATGGAGCCCTCAGTAGTGGATTTTATGTCCTTTTCATGTGAGTGAATTTTTCCTGTGACGGAACTGGATTGGTTACCAGGACAGTGGGTGGGTTGTTAGACAGCAAGATGCCTCTTATGTTTTCTTTTGTATGACCCCAATTTTCCTTCCTTTTTTCTGTTATGAGTCGAAGCAGCAGCAGGTCCTCAGTAGATGCTAAGTAGAGACCAGTACCATCATCCTGGACTTCCTAGAATCTAGAACTATGAGCCCAACTAAACTTCTTTACTTTATAAAGTGACCAATCACATGCATTTCTGTGATAGCAACAGAAAATAGACATAGAGATGCCTTTTTGACCAGGAATATGACTCTTATAGCTGTTAAGCAGATGCTTACTGGGAATGCTAATTTACCTTGTGGTATATCCACTCCATTACTTGCATATGATGCTTCAATAGGCTGATGACTCAGTTCTGTGAGTCAGTTGTCTGTCATTATATGTAAAGACCTATTTATTTTGGCTAACAGTTCTGGAAGTTCAAGTCCAAAATTGGCCAGCCCCATTGGTTTAGGCCTTTGATGAGGGTGGCATATCATGGCAAGAGTACAAATTAAAGCTGAGTGGTTATCTCTTGAGCTAGGAATGGAGGGGGATGGGGAAATTCCCACAATTCCTTTTGAAGGCCTCTGACCTTTAGGAGGTCATACTCCTAAAGTTTCTGCCATCTTCCAGTTCTGTCATCCTGGGGACCCAGTTTAAATATAAGCCTTAGGGCAACACTCATACAAATCATAATGATACAGTGCCAGGCCTAAATTGTTAGAATATTTGAAGCCTGAACAAAGGATGTCAAAGAATACATTGAGCTTGTAAAAACATTTGAACTTATACTTAAATTGAAATATAACTCTCTTGGCAATGTTTGTTCAATGATGTTCCCTTCTTTCAAGAATGTCAAAAGTTGAGATTAAAAAAGATTCAAGTTCATCTTCCTGAAACTGAAAGCTACTTGAAAGTAAGCTTGTTATGGGGCTTTTATCCCAGCTTGATGCTTACACCCTTGAGATGACATAGGAGCAGCATTACTAAAATTGGCAAAACTGAATTTGAATTAGCTGCAAAGTATGCTGATTTGTCATCATTGCTAGATTTTATCACAATGTCCATGTAAAAAATAATTTAATGCTTGAAAATTTCTAATAAGTTCTGGGAGACATGAGCCATCATCTTTACTTATGAAAACATTTTGAGTGACCTTCATTCCTTTGGTATCATTTTCTTTTGCTTGAAAGAATTTCTTTAATATTTTTGTAATGTAGGAGTTGATGATGAATGCTTTCATCTTTTGAGTTTATCTGAAAAAAATCTATTTCACCCTAATTATCGACAGATTCTCCTTGGGTATAGAAATTTAAATTGACAGTTTTCTTGTTATTTTCACACTTTAAAGATATCATTCCATTGTATCTTGTTTGCATTGTTTCCAGTGAGAAGCCTGCTGCCATTCTTTGTTTCTTGGCATACAATGTGTTTTTTTTTATTCCTCTGGCCATAATTAAGATTTTTCTTTTTGCCACTAGTGTGGCATACTAATTGGCGAATATGTCTTCGTTCTTTGCTTCTTGTGTCTGAGACTCACTGAACTTCTTCCTTCTGTGGGTTTATAGTTTTTCTCAGTTTTGGAAAGTTTCAGTCATTTCTTCTTCAAATCTTTTTTATTCCTCCCTTTTCTTTCAGGAACTCAATTGTAGGTACATTTAGGCGAGTTGAAGTCTCACAGCCAGCTGATGTTTTGGGGTTTTTTCTCTCCCTTGTGTTGTTTTATACATTTTTAAGAAAAGTCATTTCTACCTTAAACATGATATCAGATGTGCATAACAGAACATCACTTTTATCTATGAAAAAATTATTCAAGTTTAGGTTAAGGTATCAGTATATAAGGTAGAAATTATATATGTATAAATGGAAATTGTGTATGTATGTATATACAGGATAGCTAACATAATTGAACTACTGACTTCTATCGATTTACTGAAAGGAACAGTTAATGATTAATTATTTCATCAGTCTTGCATGTCTCTATTTGTTCTCCTGAGAAATGACTTTGAAGATATCAATACGTAATACAACAACCATTGATAATTTCCTACTACTCTATCTGTAACTCTGTACTGCTTGTATTGTTCTTATGCTATTTTGTAAATGGATGTCTGTCTGTTAATATGTTTTCCTTCTTTTATTTTTAAAATAAATTTAGAACTTAAAAAAAAATTAAAAAGTATGTAAGAAGGAAAGTGTTACAGGTATGAGTTCTGGGACCAGACTGCATGGCTCACATCCTGGATCTTTACTAGCCTTATGACCTCAAACTTTTTCTGAACAGCTATTCATTTCTAATATGGAAATGACATTAATATCTGTGCATTAGAATTTCACAGATGAAAATGTAAAGAGTCAATATCCTAATAGAGGTAAAGATAGGCTTTGAATCCAGGGCTGTTTGAAATAAAATTTCATACTAGGAGCCCCACTGATAAAGCTTCCTCAGATATTTTAGAAACTCATCAAGAGTTTTCAGTTTGGTTCATGAGTTGTTGAGGGCTGTAAGAGGTGGTTCCTTGGATGTAGGACTTCCTGTAATGTATGGGCTGTCCTACTCAACAAAGACTTGTATTACCTCAAACACAATTTTAAGGTGTTTCTCTGAGAATTCATGAGAATGAATTTTAATGATTAGAGCTTAGAATAGAAGTCCTCTTTACATAAAATACCAAGCCTTCTTTTGTGTGGTTTTGGTATACGTGGTATTTCCAAGTATTCAACTTTGATAAAGTTCAGGGAAAATTGCTTTCTTCTGTTCTAAATTTATTAAGAGCTGTTCAACATTATAAAAACAGAATCACATAATGAAGAGTAATGTCTTTCATGCTATTTGAGTCACCACATCAATACACTATATCATATTATATCACTAGTATCATTCTATACTCTTAGTCAATATATAATTCTATAGATCACCTATCTACCTTTCTTTCCAAAAATCTCACGATACACTACTATATTGTAAGGGATGGCAACTCTTAGCATATCATTTTAAGATAGAATAATTCTACTCTTAGTGCAAGCCTTAAAATGTGTCCTGAGAAACCTCCTGTAGGGGTTGTAAAGAGTTGACTTTGCAGTCCTGACTTTGCCCTGGAATGCTTCTCCAAAGACAAACCTTGCCTGGGTTGTTTCATCCCTTCCCTGGCCCTAGATAAACATTGTAACCATAAAAGAAATGTATGGTTATCTAAAGGGGGACCAGGCTCCTGGCACAAAGAAAACGACTATGGGCAAGGCTGCAACATTCCGATCTGTTACCATGGAAACCAAAAATGTATATAAGGTGGGATTCAAATGTATAAAGGCAGTTAAGGGCCCACTTCCCTGACCTGCCTGGCAAATCAGGGTTGAAGAGTGACTAGTCTTCAAATTAATAAACTCTGTTTTTGAGTTGGGTTTCTTGTGGAGTACAACCTGATGTCTACTGTAACAATATGCAATATACTAATTTGGTTGTGATTTCAAAGTGTCAAATATTTGAAAAGATGTTCTTTTCAATATAAATTAATATTATTATATTAAGTACAATTTTAAGATATTGAAGTATAGTAAGTGAACATATCACATAAAGCAATAAAAACAAATATAAGAATTAAATAAAGGATATTCAATATAAATGGCTGACTTTTTTTTTTTCTTTTTTCGGTACCAGGGATCGAACTTAGGACCTTGCGCTTGCTAGGCAAGCGCTTATGCCACTGAGCTATACCCCCAGCCTCTAAATGGCTGACTTTTGCACATCTTTCAGTGTAGTAGTACTGGAATATTTGTATATTAAAAAGCATATGACTTACTTATGATGTACAAGGTCCTGGGTTCAATCCTAGCACTGCAAACAACAAGAAACATGATTTTTTAAAACTTAATTTCCTACAGGTAAGGTATTACACTGATTTTTTTTTAAAAAGAGCATTTTAAAATTTTTATTGTGTATTTATGGGCAGTGCTTGGGACAGAACTCAGAGCCTTGAGCATGCAAGGCAAATGATCTACTACTAAGCTACATCCTCAACTCAAAGACAGCTTTTAAAAAATTAGATTCATAGCAGGGTTGAGAAGAGAGTACAGAAATTTCCCATGAACCCTGCAACCTCACACTTGCATAGCTGACCCTAATTGCCAACATTTCCAGACAAAGTGGTGCATTTGTTATAATTGACAAGCCTACACTGACACATCATTATCATCTGAAGTCCATAATTCACATTAGGGTTGGTTCTCGATGGACAATCCATAGGTTTGGACAAATATGTCATGACATGTACCTACCATATTGTATCATGCTGAACATTTTCATTGGCCTTAAGCCCCTGATACACTGGAAGTGTGTATGCAAATTATCTTTTTTAATAAATTCCATTTCAGGAAGTTAAAGGAGGGTGTTACAAAATATTTCTTACAAGAATGGAAATTGGATTTCATTTGGCTGAGAAGCATTACTTGGAAACCAACTGTGACCTGAACTCATTAGTACTTTCATCTCTGCTTGCTTCGTTACAGTGTCTTTTTGCTTTTTAAAAAATCTTACCTTCTTTGAGAATGTTTGTTCTCATAGGAAGGGTCTGTGTTCTAGTGACTCTTCAAGCCCCAGCCTGGGAATACTGGGCATGTTGAAATCCCATAATACCATGAAAGATGAAATGGGATTCTGAAATAGTGGTGATGGCAAAGTACAATAGAATTAGCTGACAGAAGAGGGAGAGGGAGAGAGAGAGAGAGTCTCGTGAGAATAGTATTTGGAAAGGATAATGACGAAAGCAATCATGTCTTAGGTTTGGTCTGTCCTGTTTACCTGTGTCAGAGTTATGTTCAGAATCGAGGCTTTAAAACTCACCCTCTGTGCTTGCTTCTGTAGCACATACACAAAGATCACCTCCCAAAGGAAAGCTCTAAGTGCATTACGGGTTTGAGGCAAAGTTTAGGAAACAGTGAGAGGCGAAATGCTTGGAAGCATCTCCTGCAAATGCTGAAGGGAAAACAGCCCAGCAGTTATTACTTGGCAAATACAGCTTCCTGTGCCCTGTCTCTCCAGCATGGGCAAAACCTTCAACCCACTTGTCAGCTTTTGGCACACGTATTATTGTTTTCTTTTCTTTGCAGTGACTGCTTTTAGGTGTCTGTTTAAAAAAAAAAATGCAGCTGAGCTTCACAAAAAATAATGTGTCTCTGGGTTCTGGCTAAACAAAATCTCCCATGACATAACAGGAACAAATCTAGATCAAAGTTCTGTGCTTCATGCCACACCCTGTGGTCACAAACCCAGGCTCCCTCCGCTGGAAAAGGAAACATGCTTCCAAGGGAAAAACAAGTCTCAGCTGGCCACGGAGACGATTAACCAAGCACCGTGACTTCCTCCAGGTCGCCCACAGAAGGAGCGCGGAGGAGGCACCAGGGCAGGAAGGCCACAGCCCCACAAGCCGAACCAGTCTGTCTAGAAGAGAACTCAATGAAAATACAAGCAACTCTCAGTGTTCATGTTCTGGAGTGAATCAGGAGTTCTTTAGGTGGAACAGAAGCCACTCTTCTGCCTTCAGGGTTAGTGCACCCAGGTTTTGTACCCCTGGCTTTTTCCTGTGTTCTATCCACCCACTGTTGCCTCCTGTAAAAAATGCAGGAAGGGAAAACAAAAGTAAAGGCTTATGTTTTCCTTGCAAAATGGCGTTCCTGCCTCTACTCTTGCTTTTGAAACCATGGCAACAACCTTTCCACAGTGCAGCTGGCTACAGCTAGTTTCAATCTTGGTTTTTGCTGTGGATGAGGCTGCTGTAGTCGAGGGCCTTCCATCAGAAAAAGCGCCTTCTGATTCTCCTTCCCGCCATGCCTCCTGAGACACAATTCTAAATATGTGGGTGTTTTGATTTATTTGGTGAAATTCATGAGTTAGACATAGCATATTCAACTATTGGAAGTGTGACTAGAGGGTGCTTACAAATACAAGGATCGAAAATCCATCTCTACCTTAGAAAATGCCAAAGGAATTCAACAGATTTGTTTCATTCATGGGGAGAAATGTATCAGCATGTTTTTCACAGAATAACATGGATTTTAAGATGCTAATCAGAGTTTAGAGAAAGAAAATATTCTTTGTCTATGCATATGGCTAAGCCCAAAGGAGTTATCTTTGTTCATTTAAAGGAACAGAGGAGGGCATGTTGGATTTCATGTTAATAAGGGCAGTAATGATAGCCAATGTTTCTTGGGGCTTACTCTGTATTAAGCCCTGTGCGGTGTACTTCCTGTAGAGCAACTCATGCATTTATCACAGCAAACATATTACTTTTTTTTCTTTTTCAGACATATTAATTCGTTTTACACACGAGGGTACTAAAGCAAAGATACACCCTTGATGAGCTGGTATGAGACAGAACTGGGATTTGAACTCATGTCTGCCTTCTCAGTCTCACCACTCAGTAGAAAGGGACGTAACTCACTTCTATTCCCACTCCCCCAGGTCTATTCCTTTGAAATTTGGGAACTTTTCCTTGGTTCTCCTGTCTCTGGGCCCATTGCCCCACGTCACTCCCATTTTTGCTTTTTTGTGATTGAGATTATAAATGCAGTTATTACTATTGTCTGGTGATGTGGAGCACACTTGTCCACTCTTAGCACAAGAGGAGTGCATATTTTTCAGTCTGATGCTGACAGTGCTTGGCACTCTTTAGCTATGGGAATATGAGTCTGTAGTTTGAATACTGAAAACACTATGATTAAGAATGAGCCAGGCTAGCAAAGGCTTCACCATCTGAAAGGGTGAGGCTTTTTCTTTGTGTGATCGCTGCTGTCACAGACTCCAAACCATAGGGGTGAGGGTTATGTGAAGATGACTCCTGGATACTGAGGCCAAGTGGACACCTGGTTTGCATAACAGCCATGCAAAGTCTCAAGTATCATGGCAGGTTACTGGGACTCCCATTTGCACAAGAACCCCTCAGGTTCTTGGAAAAACAAGGTAATACATTTGAGGAATTAAAAACTCTCAAAGCATCAAGATGGAGACTCTCAGATAAAAATGTGATGTACTCTACTCCCAGTTAAGGGGACTGAGTTACTTGAGAAATAGTTTTAATATATCTTTTTTTTTTTTTAGTTTTAATATATCTTGATTTGTTTTTTTGTTTGTTTTTTTGTTTGTTGAGACAGAGTCTTGCTATGTAGTTTAGGATGGCCTCAGACTCATAGCAATCCTCCTGCCTCAGCTTCCCAAGTGCTAGAAGTATAAGCATGAGCCATCATGCCTGGCTAATATTGTCTTAAAAGAGAAAAGAAAAATTGATTTCTTAGTTTGAGAGTTTAAGGGTAGTAGGGGAGAAATATAAGGAGTAATCAAACTATATGATGTATGTTTAAATAAAGAGTTATTACCGGGGCCAGGAATATAGCTCAGTGGCATGGCACAGAGCCTATCTGGCAAGTGCAAGATCCTGAGTTCAATTTCCAGCACACACACACACAAAACAATTACTACAATAAAGGACACATTGCCTTAATTTTCTGAAAATACTTCCCCTTGATTAGAACACACTGATCCACTGCTGTTGCCACTTTCTGAAGCAGTAGTGTCTTTGTGAGGTGTGATAAAAAATTACAGTTGATGTTGCTACCAACTACCATCCAACAGCAAGGTCGGCCCATAAACATGCTCTGGTGCACCCTCAACCACCTTACTCCACGCATCTGGCATTGTGAAACTCCTGGCTCTTCTCCAAAGTAAAAATGACCATGAAAAGTAAATATTTTGAAGTGATTCAGGACACTGAGGCAGTCATAATGGCACAACTACAGAAAGTCATGAAAGACGTTAATGTGGTTCAAATAAGTGGAAGTATTTTGAGGGGAATTAATGGCAATGTTTCTTTTACTGTAACACATTTTTTTAAAGGAGCAAGAACAAGAGGGCTGCTTTTGAGGGCCTTGTATCCCAGTCATGTTCTTGGAAAACTAGGACTCCAGACTAACATAACTATCCCCAGGGACAGGGGGCTAGAATCAGGGCTGAACTGTGCTCCCTCTATGTCTTAGCTTCTTTGTTGTGGCTGAGACACAATACCTGACACCCACAACTTAGAGATTCCTCCTCGGGGCTCACACTTTTCAGGGGTTCCTGTTCATACTCTCAGCTGCTCCAAGGCAGGATGGCATGACAGAGGGGCGTGGCAATGGAGAAACGCTTCTCAGCCTGGAAGTTCGTGGCATGGTAGGAAGAAGCAAGACAGAGAGAGAGAGAGAGACAGACAGACAGACAGACAGACAGAGACAGACAGAGATCAAGGGAGCAGGAAGACATATGCTTCTAAGTTATCCTCCCAGTGACCCACATCGTTCAACCAAGATTTACCTCCCAACATCACATCTAGCTTGTGCTTGCTTTGGCAGGACATATATACATTTAGCTATAAGATCCATTGATGAATGTCATGACCCCATGATCCATTCTGTTCCAAATGCCCTATCTGTGACTACAGGAGGCTTCGAGGGGACATGTCCATAACACCTCCTCATACATATGAAGTCTTAACATATAGCACCCTAGAATGTGACCTACCTTGAAAATAGAGTGTCTATAGAAGTAACCAAGATGGGTTTATTACAGTGGGCTCTAACCTGACTGGTGCCCTTATAGAAAGGGGAAATGTGGCAGCAGATGTGCATTCATAGAGAGCTCTATGTAAACATGAAATCTTGGTGGTGCATTTACAAACCAAGGAAAGCTGAGGATTGCCAGCAAACCACTACAAGCTAGAGAGCCAAGAACAGATTCAACATCACAGTTTTCAGAGGGAACCAACCCTGACACAACCTTGATTTTGCACTTTGATCCTAAGGAGCAAAGAGACAATAAATTTGTGTTGTTTAAGCCTCCCAGTTTGTGGTACTTTGTTATGGCAGGCCTAGAAAATTAACATACCCAGTAAAACTCTTCAGAGTCTGAGGTATCATTATAGTTGTAGAATTACAGAACCAAACGTATGGCTGTTCCTGTGATCACAGTGAGATTGTGCCCTTCAGATGGTATTCACTGTCCAAGCTGCGTTCTGGGAATTGCCTGGGAGGTCCTCCATGCTGAATCCTATGAAATGCTATATGCAAAAATACTTTATTCCACAAACACAGGTAAGTGTAATGAGATTTAAAACCCATCACATGTAATATTGGATAAACATCCAGTGGTCTCCTTTAAAGACAGGCCCCAGTGAACTTTGTCCCCAGCATTGCTGCCCTGGGCGTCCTCCAGCTGTGAGGTGGGTGGAAGGGAAAGCGCACTTAGTAGGTGCCCGGAAACTGGGCACACACAAAGTTTTGTTTCTTTCACCACACTTTGTAGATCTTATATGAAACATTTAGCGGAAAGCTTAGGGGTTATGGGATGTCCCTCCCTGGAGTAGAAATCACGTAAGAGACAATGGGCAAGATCGCAGCGTCTCCTTCCCTTGTTTCTTCACTTTTCCTCAGAGGTGAGACTGCAGCACAGGTCTTGGGTCCATTCAATCTGTTGCTGGGCTTGCCCAGAGCATACTAAATTCTTATTTCTGAGGAACATATTCTCTAGAATGTGGTTTAGGAGAAAGTAGCTGAGCAAATGCTTTTATAAAAAAATACCCGTTTATTATGGATAATTTCAAACACATACTACAGGAGACAGAATACGATAACAAGCCTGAATGTATACATGTTATGCTACTACAATAAACACAAATTCATGCCCACTCTTGTTTCATTTCCACATTCTACCTCTTCTTCCTCCACACTAGATTATATAGGAGCAGCTGGCAGCTAAGATATTATTTCATCCACAAATATCTCAGTAGTTATCTCTAAAGATAAAAGGCATTTAAAAAACCCCATGTTACTGTGGAACCACGACCATACTTAAAACCATAACAGTGTTTACTATCACTATTGTCTCATCAGTGTTCAAGTTATTCCAATTACTTCATAGTTTTTTAAGTTGGTTTGAGAATCCAAAAAGCTCCGTAAATTTCATTGGGTTTATGGGTCTCGAGGTTTTTTTGTTACAGATTATCATCTCTCTTCTTTTTCTTTAAAATATTAAACATATTTAAGACAGTCCAGTCAGGCGTGGTGGTGCACGCCTGCAATCCCAGCCCTTAGGAGGCTGTGGCAGGAGGATCATTGTGAGTTTGAGACCAGCCTGGGCTACGAAGTGAACTCAAGTTCAGCCTGAACTGCATAGCGAGACCTTGTCTCAAAAAGACCGTCCAATTTTGCTTATTGTATTTTCATAGTATAGTGTTGTTAACTTGCTCCACTGGCTTTTATTTCCCCGACCCTGGTTACTAGATTTATATATTTTGATCTGATCCAGGTTTGAGTTTTGGGCAGCATGCTTCATAGGTGGTGTTGGATATTCCATCAGGAAGCCTATGATCTTTAGTTATATCTCTTCTTGTGCTGTTAGTGGTTATTGGTAGTCATAGCATAGATCTGATTACATTTGAGGCTTGCCAAATAATAGTCTACTACTACTTCTTTGTGAATATGTATGTCTGTATATAAGTGGAGAGACAGAAGAGAAATTTTCCCTCATTAATCATTGGTATCTGTTGTAGTCAGGGTTTACAAGGAGAGAGAAGCTGCGCAAATGCTTTTATAAAAAATACCTGTTTATAGACAAAGTGATAGGGAATTAACAATGGTTATATAATGTATTATATATTGATAACTTCAAAGTGTATGCTCAGGAAAACACATATAGACATACAAGATTGATCAAACAACCAATCATCAACTATTCCTTACCATCTTGTGCTACTTTGTGTCTCTTTGTTAATGTTTTCCTTTTTTTTTTTTTTGCTGCTGTTTTTTTCTTTTATACTTTAAAAAAATACTTGTTTATTATGGATAATTTCAAACATATACTAAAGAAGACAGAGTACAGCAATGAACTTGAATGTACAAATTTTATGCTACTACAGGAGATTTAATACAGGACACAATTTATAGGATTATTTTATAATATTCACTCAAAGAGTTGAATGCAAAGGAGTGTGGGAGATCTGTTCACACACTAGAAACAGAAAAAATCCAGCTGAAGCCCTGGATCCCACGGCAATGTCCTGCACAACTCTAGCTGAATACCTAGAGCCCATGGCAGTGTCCTCCTGAGTCCAGCGGGAGGCCTAGAGCCCATGACAATGTCTCAAGAAATCTGTATCAAGTATCTGCACTGGCAAGGTGCAAAGGTCAGCGGTGGAAGCTAGAAAGTCTGCACCAGCAGGATGAAGGATCTGTGCCAGCAGGCTGAGGGATCTGCACTAGAGCCAGGAAGTGACACTCAAAGTAAGGACCAGAGCTCCTTAGGAAAGAACTGCAGCCATCCTCAGCCACAGCCAGGTCCCAGGCTCCTCCAATGATGAGAACAAGTGAGTTCACATGAAGAAAGCCAGAATGACAAGCTTCTCCAGGAGAATCAACAGCACAGCATCTCCCTTTCCAGTTCTTTTTTTATGCTGTTGACAATAATCTCAGGTAGACCTTCCACACCCAGCACCATGCTGATTCAGTGCAGCTAGGTGGTTGTTATGGTTGATACACTGTGTCAATTTGAGGAGTCTAGATGCTTGGCTAAGTGATGCAGCAGTTCTACATACTGTGATGAAAAGGACACGCCCTTCCTGCTCTACCACACTTTTTGGAATTCATCCTGAGCCTATGCAAGAGGAGGGCACTGAGATGGTGTGGCTGCGGGCACATAGCCAGCGTACAATATAAAGGAGGAAAAGAGGGTTGCTTCCCTTCCCTTCCCCTTTTGCTCTTGCTGCTTTTGTTGTCTTCTGCTGCCATGAACTGTTGCCCTCTGCCATGGACCATTTTGCCTTGGAGCCAGCCAAGTACACACTGAAACCTCCACAGACTGTGAGCTAAATAAACCTCTCTTTTCTTAATCTTAGGTGTCAGGTATTTTATCTCAGCAGTGAGAGAAGTAACCAAGACAGTGGTACAAACTGACCATTAGTTAATCCACTATACTGTCTTCACCTGTTTTCTGCTGTTTTGACAATACCACAGACTGGCATTTTATAAAGAAAATGAATGCATTACTTATAGTTCTGGAGATGGAGAAGTCCAAAATTAGTAATCTGGTATCTGATGTTGGGCTTCTTGCTGTCACTTCACAGCAGAGTACATCACGTGGTGAGAGGAAAGGTGTGTGTACTCAGGTCTCCCTTCTTACAAAACCACAAATTCCTATGATGGGACTCAGCTTATCCCAATTAACTCTCAGAGGCCCCACCCCAAATCACCATCAACATATGAAATTGAGGATTATGTTTCCAACAGATGGACTTTGGGAGACACATTCAAGTCATAGCTATAACCTAAGGGTTGTGTTCGCAAACAGAAAAGTGAGGTTCAGCGCTTGATTCTTCTCAGAATAACTAGTTGGTGCACTAACATCCTTTGAAGACAACCTGTGAATTTACTTTTAAATTTTTGTTATAAATTTGTGGTTTTAAAAATGTATTTAATATGTTTTAATCCATTGTTTATATTTTTAGGAAAGAGCATAGAGATCCTTCCTAGACCCCATATGCCTTTATGGTATTATGCAAACTTTTCTGATTGAGAACATGTCAGATCATATTTTCAAATATGACTTTCTTTCATACATTTATATATTTTTAAATTATACACATATTCTGTGATTTAATATGATATAACAAAACATTTCCAAAGCAGAATTTTAAATGATTGATATCAGGTTGAAATACACAATGTTTTTAAAATGCTAGGGCCTTGGGAGGTCACACAACACAGCACAACACAACAGAACAGAAGGGAGAAGATCAGCCATGGCAATGGGCCCCACCTTGCGTGGTGAGAAGCCAGGCATCATAAAAGAGCCCAGGCTGCTGGCCTTTAGCACTGGAGTTTCCTGCCAAATTCTTGGCAGGAGTGCAGCTGAGATTCCTAAAGTGTCCTGGCCCCCAACTAGGTCCTTAAAATATCCAGCCATCTGGTGAGCAGCCTTCAGCCAGGTTCAGGAGAGGAGACACACAAGGCTGATTTCACAGACGTGCAAACAGAATCACATTTATCTTCTCTCTGAGAAGGAAACATTTGAAATTAGAAAAAGCCCAGCTTCCATGAAGAAGGGAATTGGCTTTAATTAAAAAGAATTGATAAGCCAAACTACCAAGAGAAAGTACTTTTTCATTACCTTTCTATGCTGGTAAATGAAGCTAAAGGATACACAAGTGTTTGTGACTGTGGCTGGTAAGCAAAGGATTTGTTTAAATAATCTAGTTGTGACAAACTCCTAAGAATTCAAGAAAAGATTTTCTCTATCACAAGTGGCAGATTTCCTCTGCTGGGTCTTTATGACTTTCAGTTTAGAACTTGGGGAAAATTGTCAAATTGTTCTAATAGCCATCTAACTGCAAACTTTCATGCTTGTCAATAGCTCTGAAACGTGAAATATCAGAAGGTGAGGCTGGCGTGGGAAGGAAAGGTTTCTGCACAGCACCTGTTGTCATCTTTGCAGTGTATTGGACATAAAATAGGCTTGAAGGTCCCCAACAAAGTAAGTCTTTTGTCCTCCAAAAAGTCAAAACTCAGAACCCTATTTGGCTTTTGAGGTTGGGGTCACAATTCCCTGCATTTCTTTTGTTGTAAAAGCTTAAAAGCAAATTAGAGCACAATTAAATGTTCTCTTCTGACAGTTTCTGAATTTAAATACACAAACGTTGATCATTTCAGTTTGCAATTATAGCAAAGTTAGGACCTGGAGGAACCTCAAAGAATAAGACAATGTTTCGAGGAAGTAGCAAATTCTAAATCGTCCCTCGTCAGAAATCTCACCTCGACGTCATCATTCCTTTGAGCTAAGAATTGTTCACCCTTAAAGAATGAAGGTAAATACAGTATTTGTGAAGCAGAATATTCTATTGCTAAATTTCATTTGAATCCTTAGTGTTTTCCTACCAATTAAAGGAATCCAAGCAGGGATACTTTGCAATTTTTCGAGGACAACTGGAAATCATTTTGCCTCCTGATTTTTTTAAAGTACTTTATTGGAAGATAAAACTTGACCACCTTTAGGGTCTATGCTACAGATTTATTCTGAAAGTACTTTGCAAAACTGAAGCAAAATGATCCAACCCGAAACCTGAAAAGCCTTTATTTAGAGACTGAAAGTATATAGCTCAGCGAGAGAATGCTTACCTACCATGCACAGGGGCCTGGCTGCAATCACCAGCACCACAAATTAATTAATTAATTAAGCCATTCATTTAAAAAAATTAAATTTGTGTTTGATCACAGGAACCTTTACCTAAAAGGAGAGGTGGGTGAATCTTCAGTTCTATGACATGGAACCAATATCTTTTAGTGCTTCATTTATGAAGTACCTTGAATAATTTTTCAACAAATGCTTAGTACCACTGATTTACCTATAAATGGAGACAAATGGATAACACCATGGTAAATCTCCCATTTCATTAGATTCCCAAAGGACTGAGGTCTTAGGGATCCCAGCATTTGAAAAGACAACAGCACTCTTTCTGTTATTTAAACGAATAAAATCACCTCCAAACTAGAAAATATGTATAGGGAATCCAGCCTTTATATTTACTATGACATAATTATTAAAAACAAACAATTGTTTTTTAAAAAAATATAAAATATTTTAAAAATTTAAAGTAGTTTTTGGTGCTTCTGCTTTGCTGATCAACGTATTTTTGTCTTTCCCTGCTGGTTCAGTTAAACTATTTCCATCACAGGACACAACTTGCTACAGAGAGTTGGCTTGTGACCTTCAGTCCCTTGGGGTTTACAATAGACCAATAATGAGTATTTGCTTATTACGAGTACTGTGTTAAGTACTGCAGGACACTCTGGGACCTGTGAGCACGCAGTAGGCATTTTATGAGTTGGTGACTAATCTGCCTCTGGGGAAAAATACTGTTTTCCAGGGCCTTCTTACCTCAGACAAAGAATTGAAAAAGACAGCCGAAAACAGTGCCAAAAGCTTATTTGAAGAGAGGGTGAGGGAGAAACTGGCTCTCCAGAGAGAACTTGCGCCAAATAAGAGAGGAAAAGAGAAAACCGAAAATAAAAATACACCCTAGTCTGCAAGACAGGGTGGGCTACTGTGAAGAGACGCAGCACAGGCTCCTCATGGTGCCTGTGTCCTCCTGTCATCCCCATCTCATAGGCACCACGCGAGGTCCAGGTATGGCGCCTCGGGAATTATTTGGCACTGTCCTGGGACCTTATAATTTACAGGCCCCGCTTTCCCCAGCCAGCTTTGTCATGCCCTGCCTTCCTACCTCACATGATGGTCCTTTCTATCTGTCCTCAATTCCAAATTCCATCCTCAAAAGCAGTGTCACGACTTTTTTGTACATTTTTCCGAAATGTTTGTGCGCATACAAATAGATGTGATTACATATGAACCCTCCTTAGGGTTACAGGGGGCAGCTATTCTGCGTCTCGGAGCATAAGAGGTGGCACAGAGAGGACATGCACCCTCCTTAGGGCGCCTTTTATAAAGGCGCAGACCCCACTCACGAGGGTTCCACCCGCATGACTTAATCACCCTCCAAAGGCCCCACTTCCAAATACCATCTCCTTCAGAGTTAGAATTTCAAAATGCAACCTTAGAAGGGGGTAAATATTCAGCCCACTGCAATCACTCAGGTGGGGATTTTTTTCCTGAAATTGCTTTACTGAGTAGATTACTATTTGTTGAATTAAATATTTTCCTTAAGCAAAAGAAAAGGAAGTGCTCTATTTATGTTAGGAAAAAGGAGGAAAAGAAACAGAGGTACAAACTCATCAGAAAGAGGTCTCCTTCAGAACAAACCTAGGAGGGACTGCGGTGACGCTAGAGACCAGGCCAGTGACACTCACATAAGCTATGGGGTCTTTTATAGAGTCATGGGGAGGAGGAGTGCAGGGAAAGGGGACTGTGGCCACCTGCCACAGATGCTTGCCCAAGGATGAGGCTTGGAAATGTGCAGGGAGTAGTGGCTGTTATCAGTAGCAAGACTGAATAATGGTATGAGTTGGTGTCAGTAGCAGGGCTGGATAATGACATGGGTCACTGGGATGGCAGCTGGGCTGGGAGGGTTAGAAGGGTCTCTGGTCAGGATGGCGGCCGTTGGATTCCTTTAGTTGGGGTGTGTGTGTGTGTGTGTGTGTGTGTGTGTGTGTGTGTGCGTGCACATGGGTGAGGCGGGTATATGGAAAGGTGGCTATCTCAATTTAAAGATGATGTTGTTTTCTTTACCACAGTGATTCTCAAATTTTTTGGTGACTGAATTTCTTTAAAACATATTGAATATCTTAAAACTTTTGTTTTAGTGGGTACGCATATACATATTTACAGTACCAGGCAGGGCTAGAGATTTAGCTCAGCAGTAGGGCCCTTGCCTACTGTACACGAGGCCCTTCTCCGGGGGTTAGCAGGTCGGGTGTGGACCAGCGATGTCTTCCAGTTCTTATATCTTGTTCAATGAATTGGTCAGGACACCTGGTGAATGTGGAAGATTACTGTTTATTTTAGGACAGAAATCAGAGGAAAAGAAACAGAAACACAAAAGAGGTGCTCATGGAATGAAGGGTGCTGTGAAGGGAAGAGAAGCTACGTCCTGCAAGCAGAACAGACCACCGCAAGAACAAGAGAGCAGTGGCGGCAAAGTCAGTTGCTACCATCTTTTTACATCTTCTTTGATACTTGATCCATTCAGCTGCACTTGATTTTGTGCCAGAAGACTGGTATTAGGTGCTAGGCTTGGCTTCTTCCCATGTAGACTGATGTCAGGGGCCAGGTTTGCTGTATCTTTGTCTCAGAAGATTGGCACCAGGTGCAGGGTTTGGCTTGATCCTGTGTCAGGCTTGTGCCCATGGTCTGCAAGTCTCTTCAGCTGGCAGATCATGCCCAACTGCTTCAGCTATGTTGCCACACCTTGGCCTCCTACATCATCAGTTCAACCCCTAGCAAGGTAAAAATCCAAAAAAGTAAAACAAACAAACAAGCAAAAAACTACTGCATGAGAAATGAAAAGAGAGAATTTAAAGAATATTTACAAAACTGCTTTAAAGTAATACTGAACTCATTACATGTTAATGTAACTTTGGGTGAAAATTATATTTTGAAAAGTTTAGCAGCATTGTTTTCTAATTTTTGCTAGTTTCTGTAAAGGCTTGCTTATCAGAAAACAGGTAGATTCTCACATGTGCCCTGTCATTCATTCTGTTATGGCATTGTATGTTACATAGCCTCCAGAAAACTCCACTGTACAGTTCTGAGCAGAAGGGTGAACCAGGGAGTTGAGTCCTGATGCAGACAGGAGCTGGCCCCCACTTCCTTGGTCCTCGATTTTTGTGTGCTTGCGGAAGGAATTCAGTCAAGACAAAGGCACTGGGTAGAATGTATTGTAAAGTAGACATAGCGGGAAAGATGGGCAGTGCCACAAAGGCATCTGTGTCCACTGTGGGTTTGGACACCTTTACACACACAAAAGTTACTCCTGGGGTGCAGGAAACTAGGGCAATTATGTCGGCTATCAACTTTTTACTTAGAAGCTACTTGGAAGCCAGCCATGCATGGCATGTTTGTAATCCTAGCATTTGGGAGGATGAGGCAGGAGGATTGCCCCAAGTTTGAGGCCAGCCTGACCTACACAGTGAGACTCTGTCTTAAAACAAAACACAGCTTTGGATTCTCATAGTTTCTTCCTGTCCTGTTTAGATGTCCAGTGTTATCTCAGGGGCTTTAATCATTAAGAAACTTATGAAAGAGAAATTCTTTCTTTTAAATTTTATTTTAAAGAGAGTAGTAAATGAGAAATAAATGACAAAGAAAACAACAACAGCAGCATACCAGCAACACAAACATAAACAAGCCAAAGCAAGAACGTTTAAAGTGATACAAGGTTTCAAGACAAAATAATACAAATTAACAGTGGTTGTTATATTACATTTCACTATCCTCAACTACATTGGTCAGATTACCAGATGTAAGAATGGAAGATTGTTCAAACCATTGAAGAGAATAAGAAAATAATTATTAGATAATACAGAGTTTTAGTAGACAAGATGGAAGGAATTCATCATAGTAGTTCCATTGCATACTGTTACCTTCAAGTCAGTTGCCCAGATTATCAGACATAAGCATTCAAAGTTGATCAGAACATTAAAAATGTGAAGCACTAACTGTTCCATTCAATACACCATCAGACATCAGCAATACAGTTCTCACAGCTATCCACATATATGTTTATATTTTGCCTGCCCTCTTTCATTTTTCTTCTTTCATCCCAGTTATTCCTTCCTTTGAACAATTTCTTTCCCTTTCCTGTCATCTATTGTACGTTTTGAGTTTTACTTATTCTTTCAGGAGCCTACACCAAAGAGACAGTGTTACGATGTTTACAGATGTGGGTCCAATTTATTTCACTTATGAGTGCGCTCTGCAGTTGCATTCATTTACCTACAAAAGCCTCAAGTTTAAAAGAGAAATTCTTAATTTAAACAAAGACTCAGCCCAATGCAGAAGGTTCTCTAAAGAACAAGTCTTGGAGATCCGGGGAAGATGGCGACCGGGTGAGCAGCAAGG
>PVLD010016091.1:0-46219 GCA_004027595.1 Dinomys branickii | reverse complement strand
TCTGGGGCTTTCCCACGTCTCGCCCCGGCAGCCTGGTCCGCCCTACCACATCTCCCCCGGCATCTCAGAGAAATACGCCCAGTTTAAACTTCCCAGCCGAGGTCCAGGCATTCACGCTCGCCAAGTCTGTCTCGAGCTGGTGGTGTTTATTAAGGAGGTTCGCTCCCTTGCTGCTCACCTGGTCGCCATCTTCCCCGGATGATCCTTTACTACCTGTTTAGACTCTTTTCAACTTCTGTTAATCTTAGTGGCTTCCTTGGTGGGATGAGACAGGCCATCACACCGTCACGGCTGAAGGAGCTCAACTTCTGGTCCTCATGCCCTTCTCAGGCCATAGCTGCTGCATCCATCCACTTAGTGTTAAAATTGGGCAAAGAAGTTCTGAGAGATAGCCTAGGATATCACATGGGTGCCAGGGTGTATTTTCCCTGCCTTCATGTGCAGGAGCAGCCCTACATCACTTGATGATGCAAAGATCTAGGTAGCAGGATCAACCCTTTCCTTGGCTGCCTATTTGTTGGCAGTAGAATCAGAAGTAATTGGACACAAGTATTACATTCTTTAAAAAGTTTTAAAACATGAGCTTTTAAAAGGCATAATTTACATGGAATTAAAGGCATGTATCTTTGTGTACAATTTAATGAGTTCTGATTCACCACCACTGTAATCAAGAATAGGGTATTTCCATTCTCCCTGAAAGCTTCCTTATGTCCATTTGTGTTTAATTGCCACTTGACCCCCAACTCCAACTTGAAGAAACTACTAAAATTCTTCACTATGTGTCCACAGATATGTTTTGTATTTTAAAAATTTAATATTAGTGGTATTATATAATATATAGGTTGTTGTATCAGGTCTTTTGTTGAACACTACATTTTAAAGATTGGGCCAGGGATAAAGCTCAGTGGCACAAGTGCCTGCCTGGTAAGCACAAGGTCCTGAGTTTGATTGCAGGTACTAAAAAAATACATTTTTAAGATTGACCCATTCTGTGGCATATGCCAGTGGCTCCCTCCCTTTTACTGGTGAACAGTATTCTGCTACAAGGATATACCACAATATCTCTAGTCACTTACCTTTAGATTCACACTTATGTTGTCTCCAATCTGACCCATGACAAATAAACTTGCTATAAATACTTGTGTCTTTGTATGAACATATGCTCTCGTTTTTCTTGGGTAAACACATAGAAGTGAGATTGCTGGGTCATATGATAAGCATATGTTCAACTTTATAAGGAACTGCCAAACTGTTTTCTGAAGTGGTAGTGAGATTTTATATTGTAAGAAATAATGTTGGAGAGTCCCAAGCATCCCACTCTTTTTCCTCCCTAGATTCTTAAAGGAGTAGCTTAGATAACTGATTCTAGCTATCTTTTCTTTTTTAAATATGTTACAAATTCCTTTTGACATACAGCTTTTGTAGCACACAGCAATTTTGATCAGCTGAAATTTGTTAATATTTAAACAAAATATTTTAGATTTCTTTCGTGATTTCTTCTTTGATCCACGGGTTATTAAATTTTGTTGTTTAATTTTCAAATATTAGTGGTTTTACCAAGGCTTCTTTCTGGAACTAGCTTCTGAGTTAATTCTGTTGGAGTTACAGTATATATTTTGTATAATTTCAGTTCTTTTACTTAAAAAAAATTTAATAGTACATGTTTGCAGTACCTCATGGTGACATTCTTTTCGGGGGACTGGTTCATATATACAACACATTTCAGTTCTTCTTTCCCCTTCTCCTCTACCCTCTTTCATTTTAAAACTTTTTGCCAGCATCAGATGATTTCATAAATCAGTTGATTATCATAAATACAGATTAACAACCAGACTAACAGACTAAAAATCATGCAAAACACAGCAGACAATTATACTAAGTCAAGGCACTCTTATAGATACATTGTCCATGCTAGATTACAATAACATTTTTCTTTTTCTTTTTCTATTGCCTCTTCTTGAACTTCAGTTATTTTAAAGTTATGATGCTTGTGTTATGGAGCAGTTTGTGGTCTGCATTGGTGAATACGTGCACTTAAAAGGATATGTTTTCCATTTTTGTTGTGTGCAGTGTTCTACAGAAAGCAATTACTTTAGAATAGTTATTTTGCAAAGCAGAGCGTGAGGCACTTTTTTCACAAGCAGAGAAAACAGGGGAAGCTACCTACTCTTGGTAGAAGAGTGGCTTGGCCACTTTTCTGGATTCGTAAATATCAGGGAATTTTGGGAATGCAAGATTTCCAAGGGCATCGACCTGTTTTCTCAACTGCAGCCCCAGGGTTTCACTTCTACCCAATAAGGGTCTTGAAGTTGATACAGAACCTACTGGAGTGGGGATTCAATCTTCGTTGGAGCTCTACTGCCTGTATACAGATTCGTGGACCTGGTCTTCAGTTTTGTGTGCCATATACCTGCAGAGATGAGAGTCTCTCTATATGTTTTGAAGCAGCAGGTTTTCATGGCTTAGTCACCAGCAGCATTTTTTTTTTTGTTCTTTCATGTATCCATAGCACTCAGCAATAACCATCTGATTCTATAATCATATAATTATTATTTCCCCTAAGTCTCTAAAGCCTGTCTGAGACTTTGCCCCTGTCAGCACATCTCTTTCATTTATATCTCACCTCAAGTCCCCACTAGTGCCTTTCAGAGGTGATCAGTACTCTCCCTCCTGCCAACCACTGGGTGGTCTAGCTCCCAAACCTTCACTCTGGCATCTGTAAGCAAGTGGCAGAAGCAGGTTTGGACAAGAAGAGATGTTGAGTGATAATGCACCTGTGACTGAGCATTGGCTGACCAGATAGACGGCTTTAGAGCACAAGAGCTCTACAAATGTCCCCCTCTGAGACTCTGTATTTCACACTGATGAGATTTTGGAAGTGGGCTGCATCAGGACAGAGAGTGCAACCTTAGCAAGGCAGCTCGCTTTGGCTGAAGGCAATACTGACCCGAAGACAGACACTGACTCCAAGTTGTCTAATACTCCTGGCTGCTGAGACAGAATTCTTGAAAGGGGACCCTGGATGGCGTAGCACAACAGCCCCCCTCCCCCCGCCGTTACTCATAAAGCTTGAGTGGGTCTGCCCTGTAAGAGGTCATTAATGACTTCTTGCTCCTTTCTTCTGCTGCTTACAGTCTGACCAGCAAAAGCAAAGCACAGAATATACAGCCAGAGTTTTTGCAACACTCTCCTGGCAATGCCAAGTAGAGTTTGTTATAGATGAGGATTCTGGGTTATGATTTTTACATTGGAATCACCCTGTTGTTCTCTGAAGGGAGGGCAGGAGAATATGATCAGCCAGGACCGTCATGCTCAGCTGCATGGGTTTTGCACGGCAGAGCTGTACATGGAGGTTTTGAGTTGGGCCAAGACTAATGGAAATCAAGAAGCATCTTTCTTATCATGGAGATATTTTTTTCTAGACAACTCAATTTCTGTAAGTTATGCCTGACATATTTCTATAGGTTTGAGAACAAGTAATTCTTGGCTTTGATAATGGAAGTGGTAAGAAAGAGAAAAAATAGAAGCCAAGAAAGATGGATTTTTGTGTGAAATCAGCTCAGATGGTGCTCAGATGCAGTGGGAAGATAGCATAAGGTGCAACTTGACACAAGTCCTGGTGTGAATACATCTGAGCCCACAGAACCACTCAGTTGGTCAGAATATGGTAGAGAGGACAATAATTACACAGAGTGGCCCCTTTCTGGGCTAACTGTAGTGAAGACGGATTGGGGTGCCTCTCCTTAGTTGGCTGTCACTTTCCCCCACTCTGATTGGGACAAGGGCCATATTTACCCGTCCAGAAGAATGGGCAGATTGTTGTTTGTATGGATAGGGTTTCTGAGAGTGCGAGAAAGGCTGTAAAAGAGCAGATAACTTCACAATAACTGCACATTATTGTAGAAAAAATTTCACTTGATATCATAACGTGATTGGTGCCCAGCCCACTTCTCCTGTTCCTTCAGAGAGAACTACTAGAAAACTTAATGGTGTGACTTGGGAGCTTTATTACACAATCAAAGATTAAGAAAGATGGGTGGATGAGGAGACTAGGAAAGCAGAAGTAACGCCCCCTCTGAAAGGAAAAGGGAAACAAGCATTTATGCTAAATGCCATAGTGTTATTATTTCCCTCCTCTTTGATCCTGGAGAATTCAGGACCTTTGCACTGAGCTACATCCACAGAGCTTTGCTAATTCTTTATTGTAAGACAAGCCAAAGTGCTAAGTTGCCCACACTGGGCTTGAACCTGCGATACTCCTGCCTCAGGCTCCCAGAGTGCTGGGATTACGGGTCTGTGCCGCCATGTCCTGCTCACAAGCTTCATTATGGTGCCACTGCTGATACACTGCTTGGTAGGAAAGAAGAAGGAAAATACTGATATTTAGTGATGCTTTCTCTGTCACCTACAGCCATCAACAAGCCACTTCAAAACCAATGGGCTAAAAATAAATCCCTGTTATGTGCTCCTGGTTCTGGAGTCACAGTTTTGGCTGGTTTAGACTGTTGCACCTGAGGTTCTTCACGCTGCTGCTGTCTTCTAGCAGGCTGAGCTAGGTGTTCTGAGAGGCACAGCTCCACACTTCCGGCTGTGGGCGGAGACTGCTAGCCTGGCCTTTCTACGTGGTTCTCATCGTACAGTCTGGCAAGGGCCTCTTTCTGGGGTGACTTCGGGTTCCCAGGGAATGGGAGTGGAGCTGCCAGGTCTTCTGTGTCTAAAAACTTGAAGATTCCACCACAGACAACTCCACCTATCCACTTCGTTGTATTGATCAAGCAAGCCCCAAGTCCAGCGGGGACTGAGGAGCATGGACAGACTCTACCTCAGAATGAGAGATACAGGCAATTACGGTGCAAGGGAGCATGGTCTCCTGGGGAGAGGAAAATTTTGTATAGGTCTTTGCTAATAATTTATCACACATGTGAGTCTGGGAAGGGAATGAGGGTGCTGTGAGCAGAAGATCACACAGGTGCATGTGGACAAATCCTGCACCACTTCCTTGTCAACCACATTTCCAGGGATGAGCAGTGACCATTCCCTCCTAAGGGAGGAAAAAGATCGTCTTAATGTCTCAGTAAACACCCATCACCTCATGAGAACACATTCTCGTGGCTCTACCACCAGAGAGAGATTTAAAGGATTTAATGACTTTTCAGACTTCCTAGTAATGCTTATCTACAACTGTATTGGTGACTTTTAAATAAGGGTAATGATGCTATAAAGGGCTTTCTAGTGTTCACTTTGCTAAACATACAGTCACAGCACATTTTGCTGACTGCCTGCTTAAATTAGAATTGTAAGTGAGCTTCAATATGGCCTTGCTACGTTTATTGGAGAAACTAAGTCAGATCAGTGAAATCCACAAATATCCCAAATGGAAATGGCTTAACTAGAGGAAAGCACAGGATACTTTGGAAGAATTTGATTATTTCAGTAATTAAAATGAAGACAAACGTAACAAGGACAAAATTATGCTTTCTGAGTTACTATATGTATGCTGAGCGTGCTACATGCATTAACTCCTTCCCTGAGTTCAATAATCCTACATGTTAGGTAACACAGTCAGTCTTTTACAGATGGAAACTCTGAAGCAAACTAAAGTTCTCACTTAGTTAACTGGTTAGAAGGCCAGGATTCAACCTAGTTCCTTTCCAATATTTATAAAGATTAATATATATCATACATATTAAAATTGTGCCTATTTTAGCTTACTTTAAAAAACCATAATTGTACCATACGCAGTTTTCAGTTGCCACAAAACTTCATAATTATCCTCTTCAGTAGCTGCATACTATTTTAACATTTCTTTGATGTATTGGGCCATGATTCATTTCACCATGACTCTGAGTTGGATATCCAGGTTGTGTCTGTGAAGGCTCAGGACCATGAATTAGATTAAATCTGGCTAAGTAACATTTCTAGAGCTGGCTGTAATTATTTTTTAAATGTGGTGCCTATAACTCATCTGGATCTTGCTATTCCTTTTTATTTTGCCATTTTCCTTGAATTGGTGTTTATTAACAAGATTAGACCTGCTTAGGTAATTATAAGACAGCACGCATGTGAAATCAGACACGTACTTCTCCTCATAGCACCCAAACTCCTGCTGCTGGTCTCAGTGGTTCCTTGCTCAGCCTTAACCCGTTTACCTTGCAGAGCATTCTACAGCCACCAGGAAGGCTGAGCGGGTGTCACAGAGCATTGCTGGCGGGCACCCAAATGCATGTCCCCACTCTAGCCGGCAGGTGTCTCCATTTCATTCACTCTCCTTGGCAGGTTCCTCCTGAACGGGAAAATTGGGGAACAAAATCCATGGATGCGAAGTTGTCCCTTTTATCACCTCCCACCAGCCTCTCCCTGTCACCTTCCCTTCCCCTCCCCTAGTCTGCTGATTGGAGGCATCGAGGCAGTCTGGGCCAGGATGTCATGTGAGTTTGAACACATTCTTTACTTCACCCAATCTGTTTGCAAAGCAAGACCTGTAACTCCTCATCTCCCCAGAGCAGAAGCCTTTTCTCTTTAAATAGCACTATACTCCCGACTAAAAGCTGTGTTACTGAGTCATAACAATTAATTACATTCAGAGGTGAGAAGACGGGATTTAACGCTCTAACGCGATTTGAATTTAGGCTGTTATCTCATCCCGCTGCTATTTAAAACAAAGTCACTTTTCCAAGGAAGCGTCGCACCAAGGATGGTTTCAAATCTTCGGTCTAAAGACATCCCTGGCAACTGAATATTCCCGTTTTAGCTTCCCGAGGGGTTTAATATGTGCATTTGGATTTTCTAGATTTCTGTAATTAAGTGCCTCTCTTTGCCTTTGGGGACTAGATGTAAGAGGAGCGGGGGGGGGGGTCTTGGGAGGGTGCTGTGTCCCTCAGGACTTTTCTGGGTGAGCAGGAGGGTATGAGGGATGAGATGTCAGAAAAGGAGAATCGGTTCACAAAGAGATCACATCAGGAAGCACCCGAGGCGTGATCTGGGGTGGCACAGCTGGGGCCACACCCAGTCTGGAGAAGGGATTTACCGATTGATGGGTCTGGAGGGAGGATCTTGGGCATCTGAGGAAACAGGTCAGCCCTTCAGAGGTAGCTTAATGGCTCTGCTTGAGGATCCAAGGGACCCTGAGGGTCCTGGGCTTGCCTGGAAGGTGGCAGGAAGTCGTGACCACGCTGCTCGGAAGTCTCTGTGTGGATCCCTGGATCCCATGGGGCAGCTCCTGTGCGTGTCTGTGAGGGGCTCTGGGAGCCTTATGCGGAGTGGATCCTGCAACCCAATGGATCTTGCCTGTCAGGAACCTGGCGCCGAGCTGGCTGGCCTCCTCTCTACTCCTTCCATCGGGGAAGTTCCCTCTGCCCTATGATCTGCATGAACCCTCTGGGACTCAGGGCAGCACGCCTTGCCCCTCAGCTGTCTCAGGCTCAGGCCCACAGGGATGCTGTTCTTTCCCTGTGGCTGTGCTCAGAGCAGTCGGGGCACAGGGCAAGAACTCCTGCCTTGAAGGATTCTGAGTCTCTGCCTTCCTGCCACTCACGGCCCCGTGACACAGACAACTCGTCCACGCCCAACAGCCTCGTTGTTTCGTACACGCGGCGGGATATGAACACTTATCCTGCCAGTCTGTCTGGCAGGGGTGTGGGGAGGGGAGCTGGGCCTGTACAGGAAAGGTAACCCGTCATGCAGGCCGGCCAGCACCTCCTGGAGCCTGAGGTCCTGGGAGCCCCGCGTGGCTTCTCTGGACTCCCATTGCCTGCAGGGCCCACGGGTCTCAAGGACAATCTTGGGGCCTTGTAGTGTCGCCTTACCCAGGCAGAATCGCCCTCCCCAGGGGCCCCCTCTCCTCTCTAGACATTTGCCAGAGCCCTCAGAAGAAGCTCCCCTTTTCCCTGCTTCGCATTTCGGTCCTATTTTATTTTCTTCCCAGCATTTGTCACCACTGCCTGCAGCACCGGCAAGTTTAGAAGTTGGCTCTGTCCCCACCGCCTCAACCTCAAGGTGAGCTCAGGAGAGAAGCACATTGTTTCTCTGGCCGCTGTGGCTCAGAGCCTGCACAGGCGCTGGAGCCTAATAGGTGCTCAGTTAACTCTGGTGGGAAGGCGTGCAAGCGTCTCCCCGCACAGCGCCAGGCTGGTCCCAGGCGTTTCAGAGATCCCAGCCACGGAAGCTCGGGACGCCGGGTGCCTGCTTCTTCGCTGAGCCTCCTTCCTGCCACAGTCCCCAGGCCCTTTCTCCCCCGCCAGTCCGTCCCCTCCGCTAGAGTCCACCCCCGGGCGGGGTGGTGGCTGGCAGGGCTCCGGCCTCTGTGCACGCCTCTGGCTGGGATCTGGGGGCCGCGAGTCTGCGCCCCCACCCCGCGGCCCGGGAGCCGCCCCGGGCATGCTCAGAGCGCGCAGGTCCGGGCGGCGGCGCGGGTGGGGGGCGGAGGAGGGAGCGGCCCCGCCGCCGTGCGCTCGCCGGGCCGGGCGGAGCTGCGCAATCCTCGCAGCTGCGCCAGGACAGCGGCGCGGCCGTGCCCACAAGTTGCCGGCGGCAGAGCTCAGCGCTGCGCCGCCTCCTCCAGCGCGCAGCTCTCGGTGCTCATCCGGCGGCTGCCGGCTCCAGGACGCACGTCCAGCGGACCCTGACCCCAGATGTGAAAGCAGGACCCGCAGCTCCTGAACCCCAGCGCGATCCACAGAGTCTAGCCAGCGTCTCCGCGGCCAGACCCCACGGCTGGAAGATGTGGCAGCCGGCCACGGAGCGCCTGCAGGTAAGGGGCACTCTGGAGGCCGGCAGCCAGCCTGGAGGAGGAGGTGCCGGTCGGCTGGAGGGGCCGAGGAGGCGGTGCCTGCGCCCACTTGCCAGGGTTTGCCCAGCGGGATTCTGAAAGATGCACGCATGAGAAACGGGTGCAGTCAGCTCAGCTCAGACCTGGGCACCGAGCTGGGGAAGGGATGATGAAATGACGGGTGGCACTGATCGGCTGTTACAACTTCTGGCCCCGAGGTATTTCTGTGTCTGTTGGTATCAATCATGTTAGACTTTCAGAGCTGCAATTTTAGATCGCATTCCACTGACACAATTTACTGGTCTGGGGCTAAGATTTTTGAATCCAGACATCCCCACCCCCAACCTTCTTTCTCCAGGAAAGACAGAACAAATGATTTGTGAAAGCATCCGTTTGCCAATATAACTTGGATATGTCAAGCTTGGTTTGGCTCGGTCATGGTATGCTACTTATTTTATTTTATTTTTCTGTTTCTCATTGGCTCTTCATCTGCCCTGAATTCAGGCTCTTCTGGATGCTCCAAAGTCAGAAGTTAGGTTTAGCCAGGGATGGCTACGTTCTGGGGCATCCTACTGAGAGCTTCATGCTGCTGTCTCCAGACCTGCCAGGCAGCCCGCTTTGCTTTGGATTCTGAAGCTAGGGGGTGGGTAAGGAGGTCAAAGTGAGAGAGGGCTATTTTCCCAGGAAGATTCCTTCAGTGACACTTGGGCCATGGGACCACCCTAGCTGCAAGGTCGCACACATCATCCCAAGAGATGGCACCTATTCTCCAGGGAATCCTGCAGTTAAACTTACGGCAGGCTCAGGGCCACATGGCTTCATAGTAAACTTTGAGGAAGTACTTCAGAGGTAAAATCCAGCACCGTTGGAGCCTGCACATGTCCGAGGACTTGCAGCAACAGGGCCAGGAGCCCTGGCTGGCTCGGGGAGGTTTCTCAATGAACATTCCAAGCCCCAAACACAGACAGTCCCTCCGTGCTAGGCAAGGCCAACTCTGCCTACCAGTCCCTGCTGAGGGCTGACCTGCAGAGGGCGTTGCATTTAGCCGGAGCACATACCCCAAGCTCCTTTCCAAGACTGCCTGGGCCATGCTTTGTGGGGAGCGTGTTCTCTTTAACAGAGCCTGGCATTCCAGGCCCTTTCCTTGGAGGCCTCAAACACTATAAACACAAAAACCAGCCAGGAACTTTGGAGATGAAGAAGTGAGTGAACAGCCTCCTGACTGATGGGCACAAGGTGATGTGGGTGCATTTTGGCAGTGGCACTAGATACCTGTGGTGCCTTTCAGTTCCTTCTGCGGTGCAAAGCACGCATCTCATTCCAAGAGGGGAGGTGGTGGTTCCCTATGCAATGCAAAGAGCAGCTGCTGAAGCGGAGAGGTCCTTACAGAGGAGTCACAGTCCCTTGAGCAGGTCTTAGGGCCTGGTGGTTGTGCCTATGAAGGGTTTGTAACTGGTCTGCTGCCTGTCCCGTTTGCTCTGGAGCTCATGATCCTTGGCAGGCAGAACTCTGGCTCCTGTCCCCCAGGGTGATCATTTCTAGGCTGACTGTCTCCTCCTCTTCTGTGAAATGTGCACATGTGTGTTTTGGCATGGGTTCGGTTTATTACAGTTTGCGTTTGCAATGTGTTTGTTTTATTTCAGGGTGCCATGTCCAAGGAGCTGGGGCTTTAGGCTTTTGAAAACTGTGGTAAGCAGGGCTTACCGCTGAGATTCAGTCCCTTTCACAAGGTTCTTACCGACACCAGGCTCTCCTTCACGTTCCCAAATTTAAATCAGTCAGTGAATCCATTTCTCTTATAAAAACACATTTTGAGCCTTGAGATTATAAAAGTGAGCCAAGTAGGGGGTTCCGGGGGGTATCTTCATGGTTTCTTCCCAAACAGCCACCGGACTCTTTGTGAAAACACAATTTGTATGTTTTTACTGTGTTTTGCTTCTGAGGAACTTTGTGTTGTGGAAGCTGAGGTGTCGAGTGAGCTGCTTATAATAATATTTTAGTTATGTTTCTTGTGGTCATTCCTTGCGGTTGTCACAGTCTCTGTTTGCTGTCTGGGGTTTCTTTTTGCTCTTTTTGCCCTGAAGGAGCATATGCATTTCCGATTCCTCCCTGCCTAGGACCTTGTGCCTGCTGCACGTGCCACAGGCTGGGCCGTGGCAGTGGAAATGGTGCGGGATGGGCGAATAGACGGCAACTCCTGAGAGAATGTTCAGCCCCGCCCTCCTCTTGCAAATCTTTCCAAGCTCATTAATTTTTTTCTTATTAATTTTTATTATAAACATTTTAATTGAGATGAGCTGGAGTGGAGAAAATGCTTCAAGGAAATATCCCCAGAGCATCTTAATGGGACCAAGGAGTCAAGGGATTGTAGAAATACCTAGAAAACAAAAAGGGCAAGGAAAGAAAGGAACCCCATCCTTTCCTAATGGACTGTGGTAGTTCTTTCAGATGAGCTCCACGGGCCTGGGGGCGCGGCCTAACTTTGCTTCTGCCCGACCTGACAGTCACCCTCTGATTGTCTTTTGAGTACAGCTGCTGGTTCCCATGCTCAGGAAATGGTGTCTTTGATCAGATTTGACTATCATTATCCTCATTTGGGGAAAAAAATGATGCTGATGTTTTCTGGTTTGAGGTTTAGTTCTTTGACCCAGATCCGGCACGGGAAAGGGACCTGTTGCCCTGAGCAGAGCTGAGCTGGGTAATTTCTCATTCATCCCAGGAGCTGCAGCAACTTCATCTGCTCCCTTGAATGTTAAAACTTGAGTTGCGTCGGTCCCAGCCCTCACTGGGAGCTTCTGCCATTAAAAATGTAATAGGATCAAAAGGAATGTGCAGATTTCAATCACCACCCCAACTTTTAAAAATGTAAATATGAATTCCTCCCTTTGTACCTTCTCCTTGGCACAGCAGACTTCCTTCCTTTGTATCTCTTCTTCTTTTCATTTTTTTGGAAAGGCTCTGGAGAATTATACGTTTTTAAAGAAGTAGACTCGAAACAGGCTCTTTTCAGACAAGTGAAGGGGACTTTTCAGTAGAAAAAGACTATGTTTTTAAATAGTGGTGAGATTCCTTCTAGCCTTGATATTTTAAAATTTGCATGGATTTCCTGACTAGTGGTTATCTCGGTGAGCTGAGGTAAGACCAGGGACACGTATTTCCCCAGAGCAAATGTATTCAGTGAGCTACTAAGTTCTTTTTCTAGAGACCAGGAAAAAAGAACAGGAAAAAAATGAAACAGACTGATTCCGAACACAGGAGACCAGCACGTCCTCAGTAGTACGCTTGTTAGGAGGGTGGGGCAGATCTTGGTGGTGGGAATGTATGAGATACACACTGTAGCCAATTCTAGTCCTGGGTGGAGTCTGGACACTCCTGTCTTCTCATGAGGCAGTCTATAAAGGTCCCAATTGAATCATTTGCCTGTCTTTCGCTGTATTATAGTCCCCCCCGCCTCCCTTGGCAGATCTAGAAAATGTGAAACTTTTTATTTATCCTCGAAGCCAGAGCTTGGATTTTCCTCCTGGACTACGTCTCTCCTAACCCCTTTCTGCCTCCCCTATTCCTTCCTTTTTCTCTCCTACTCTTTTCCCTCCGTTTCCTTCCCGTCTCCACCTCTACCTCCTCCTCGTTCTCTTCCTTCTTCTTCTGCCAGTGGCTACGCATTGACATTTCACAAAGAGGGTGAAGGGAGGAAACATAGGGTGAAAATCATCTCTTGAGGACTTTTCTCTGTTTTCTTTTCAAATGTTTGGCTGATAAGGAGATTGAGGTTCTGAAGTGTTATTTGAGGAACTTAAGAGGCAAGGGTGCCTTTCCGGCTTACCTTTGCCCCGTCTTGTCCTATCTGGCAGATCTCATCTTGATTCAGAGTGTAGATTGTTCTAGATTCCTCTCTCTATTATTATGTCAGGTTCACTGGTCCCCTGAGAGTGAGACTGAAGGACCCTCTCCCACATCAGCTGGAGACCATTAGACCTGGCTCATCAGGCAGAGAGGAAGCTGGGAAATCTGACACATTTCCAGAGGTACCTGATCAACAGGAGGAGCACAGAGGCAGGTCCAGAATGTGTTCCATGTGTGATGCTGTACTGAGGAGTTGTCACCGAGTCATCTAGCTCACTTACCTCCCACGACCATTTTTATCCCTATTATATAGAGAAACCAGAAGCCAGAGACTTGAAGTGATTTGGGCCAGAGTCAGGCATCAAGAAATGAGCAGAGCCAGAATTGCACCTCAGTGGTCCGGCACCAAGCCTTACTTCTAACCAACTGATTGTCATGAGGAAGGGTGACATGAAGCATGATTGTGGTGCTGTGCACCCACTGGTGCATTGTCCTGATCATATGGAATCAGAACAGTGGCCATCTTGTTGCGTATGGGAGGTTGCTGTCAGATTTCTTGTTGAAGCACATTTCATATTAATCATATTGAGCATATTAATATAAAATGATTCACCATACTGAGGTGAGATGTGTCTGAGGACCTCTTCCACTGCAGCATGTGGCATTTCTCCAAACTGGAGATTGGGGAAGGTATAAAGAGGGTGATAATCAAGCCCCGTCAGGTCTGATCAACTCAAGTTCAAGAAACCATGGTTTTGAGGGGAGGCTGGAGAGCTCTAAAAGGAACTAAGAGAGAAGTGGCACCTCCTCTTACCGAAGCACAAGCTTCCAACCAATCCATTTGAGGCTTTTGTATTTTTTCAGCTCTTACCCTTGAGTAGGCACGAAGTCCCGGGCCTTATGGTTTATAACAAACACTTGCAGTTATCATAACTGGTGGCCTTAGTCTCTCTCAGATGTAAAACATTGCCCGATAGCATTGAATTTTTCTCCAAGTTTGTCAGCAAAATCTGTACCAAGTGACTTGCAAAATGCTGGCTTTGGAGAAAACTCTCTGCCCCTTGGTTACTGTTGCCCAAAGGTTGTTTCTTGTTGACTGTACTGACTTATCTGCCAGTGTTCGGCAGCTTTTGCATTTTGTTTGATGTTCAGATTAGTACTCTTCTCCCCTCCCTGCACACTGGCTCCAGGCTGCTGTGTAAACTGGGCCCACGGAGAGTTCGGCAGTGTCAGCCTTTTAGCCCCTGAGCTACTGGAGATCAGGCTGCCTTCTACAGAAATGTTTCACTCTATGAATAGCAGTGGTCCCGGGGCTCATCAGTGGTCAGCAAATAAAACTAGCTCAGAAACACTCAATGACTGCAGTGTGCTTTGTCGAAGTCCCGTTAGGCACAAATCTAAGTGAAGGCTTTTTGTTAGTAGAGAGAGGAGAAATAATTGAGATGTTTGTTCAAAGACTTCCTTAAAGTCCAGTGCAATTGGTCTACTATCATTTTATGTTAGTGAAAAAACAAATTTTGGACCCACTCTAGCTGCTAATTAATGATCAGGCATCATAGCACATTTGGCAGGTTCAGCCCCCAGCCCAAGGACACAAAAGGCCTCAGGGAAATGCAGACTTGCTTTGTGCTTTTGGAGCCTTGGAATACTTCCCATGTCGTAGTGAGCTCTTCTGTGTCATGCCCATCTGCAGGGGGCCCTTATCTGGCCAAAGTCTTCCATCCTATGCTTGCTTGATGGCTCAGGACTTTTCTGGGCTGCTTTTTCTGATTGAGTCTTTACCCTGATAAGGGGAGTTCTAGTAAACACCTTACTAATCAGGTTGTTTCCAGTATCATTTGGTTAAATAATAACTGAAGAGCAAATTTGTCCCTTCATAAATAATTTTGACTCAATTGCTTACTAGCTTGTGTTTCGGTATAGTTTTGTAACTTCCCTGAACTTTGCTTTCCCTATTTTTAAAATAGAGACAACTACTTTGCAGAGATCTGGATACACAGTCAATGGTCCTAAACAAGAGCACACAGTCAGGGTGGTCACGCTAGGGACAGAGAGCTTTGGACTCAGGTCTGAGCTCCTGCCTTCTCTCCCATGCGTCCTTGCTGTGCATCTGCTGGGTCCCAAGTAGCAGGCTGGACCTAGGTGAGTGGAAGGTGCTTCTTGAGAAAAAAAGACAGTCTTGTAAACTTAGAGGATGCATAGTCTTATCCCTTGTTTTAAATTGGGTTTCATATTATTTTATTTTCTGGTGTGATCACAATTTTCATCATTTCTGTCCATCATGGAGAAGACACCTGATTGTTTGAGCTACATAAGCCGGAGTCTGTTTGTTAGTCGTGGGCTCAACTGACTTGTGTTTATCTCCTCACTCGGGTAGCCTCTTTTCACTCTTAGGAGAAGGCATAGCTGGGCATGGTGGTGCATGCTTCTTATCCCAGCACTCTGGGAAGCTGAGGCAGGAGGATCACAAATGCAAGCCAAGCCTGAAGAATGTAGCTACTTAGCAAGGCCCTGTTTCAAATAAAAATAAATAAAAGAGCTGGGGATGTAGCTCAGTGCAAAGACCCTGGGTTTAGTCTCCAGTATCCCATACCGCACACACAGCATACAGAGGATGTGGCCCACTGAATATAATTATCTCTGCACTTAGGGGTGGGAGGACCTTCAGCGCTGAGCTTTGTGAGTCACATAGTGCAGATAATAGCGAGCTGGGCGGGTCGGGTGGGCTAGGATGGGGAGCCGACACCCTGTGGCCCTGATCCCTTGGGGCCCTGTTTTAGAAAGACCTGGCTGTGACATCCTGGAAATGGTCCATGCTGCTGAGAGATCCGGCACTTCCTCAGCTCCCGCCTCCAGGTCAGGATGTGGGCTCAGGTTTCTCACCTTACCAGTGACTCGGGGTAAGTCACATAGAAGGCAACTCTTACGAGTGAAGTGGATACCATGGAGTCAACAGTCTGTTGTTCCAAAAGAGAGTTTAGGTTAGTTAAATCCTCCTAGCAGCCACCAAACAGTAGTTGCTCCCAATTATGCACTGTGAGAAGATCACGTGGTCTCTAGCTCTGCTCAGTAACATTGGTGCCCAAAAGGCCACTGTGGCCCAGGTCTGAGAGGCAATGTTTCCTTACATTCCACAGGTGCTGACTCCTGTGCCCTCTTTTGCCAGGGGCTTTATTGCTGATTCTTACTTTTCTTGCCAGCTTCCATTTCAGGGATAAAGAAAAACAAGAAACAGTAACTATCATTTGTTACATGCTTACATTTGTAGTACTATTAGTAGCATTAATAAAAATAGCAGCCAACATTTGCTTGACATTTATTTATTTTATTTTATTTTTGTAAAAAAACCACTTTTAACCATTGATTATTTCCCTTAAGAAGACTCTCAACAAATCATCAGACACCAACAGTAAGTTATGCCACTGATCCATGTTATTTTTATAATTGTTATGTTTATACTTATATAATTTATCTTTGTACTTTTTCTTCTTTCCCTCATCCCAGCTGGTCCTTCCTTTGAGCAGTTTCTTTCCCTTTCTTATTATCTATTGTATATTTTGGGTTGTATTTACTCTTTCATGTTATTACACCAGGAAGACAATGTGATATTTATACATGTGGGTCCAATTTATTTCACTTATGAGTATGGTCTCTAGTTGCATCCATTTACCTATAAAAGCCTCAAGTTTATCATTTTTTATAGCTGAGTAATACTCCATTGTATAGAAATATCACATCTTTTTTATCTGTCACTCAGTTGATGGGCATTTGGGTTGTTTCCAAGATTTAGCTATGACAAATTGTGCTGCTATAAACATGGGTGCACATATATCGCTGTGGTATAATGTTTTTAATTCTTCTGGGAAGATATCCAGAAGGAGAATAGCTGGGTTAAGTGGGACTTCTAATCCTAGTTTTGTGAGGAGCCTCCACACTGCTTTCCACAGTAGTTTCTCCAATTGACACTCCCACCAGCAGTGGAGAAGTGTTCCTTTTCCCCCAGAGCCTCCCCAGCATTTTTCATTGGTTGATTTCTTAATGATAGCCATTCTTCAACACTGATGAAATCTCAGTGTGGTTTCGATTTGCATTTCTCAAATGACTAACGATGTTGAACATTTTTCATATATTTATTCACCATTAGTATTTCTCCATCTGAGAAGTGTGTGTTCATCTCAGATGCCCAGTTTTGGATTGGGTCTTTGAATTTTTGGGGCCTGATTTTTAAAAATTCTTTATATGTTCTAGATAGGAGCCCTTTGTTAGAGGGACAGTTGGATAAAATTTTTTCCCAATTCATGGGTTTTCCTTTTACTCTGTTGGTGGTTTCTTTTGATGTGCAGAAACTTTTCAATAAGATGAGATCCCACCTGTTGATTCTTTGAAGTATTTCTCCTGCAGTTTGGTTTTTGTTCATGAACTCTCTACCTACCCCTATGTGTTCGAGAGTTTTACCTACTTTCTCTTTAAGTAGATTTAGTGTTTCTGTTTTGATATTTAGATCTTTGATTCTTTTTGACTTTAGTGCATGGAGATAGACATGGGTCTAGTTTTAGTTTTTGGCATGTGGAAAGCCAGTTTTTCCAGCACCATTTGTTAAAGAGGCTATCTTTCTTCCAGTGAACATATTTGGCCCCTTTGTCAAAAATAAAGTGGCTGAGTGTGTTTGTAGCTGTGTTTGCCTCTTCTAACCTGTTCCATTGATCTTCAGGTCTGTTTTTCTGCCACTACCATGCTGATTTTATCACAGTAGCTTTGTAGTATAATTTCAAGTTAGTGATTGTGATGCCTCCTACCTTCCCTTTGTTTCCCAGGATTACCTTTGCCCTTAGGCCTCTTCTGGTTCCAGATGAATTTTAGGAATGTTTTCTTTAGATCTATGAGGTATACTAGTGGTATTTTAATGGGGATTGCATTGAATCTGTACAACAATTTTGGGAGTTTGACCATTTTCACAATGTTGGTTCTTCCTATCCATGAGCAAGGGATTTTCCATTTTCTGAAAATCTCTTCAATCTCTTTTTTCAGAATACTGTACATTTCACTGTACAGATCTTTTACTTCTTTTTGTTATATTGATTCCTGAGTATTTCATTTTTTTAGATGCCATTAAGAAAGGAGTGGTTTTACTGATTTCTCTCTCAATTTGTTTGTCATTTTTGGGTACAGGAATGCTATTGATTTTTGACTTTGTATCCTGCTATGCTACTGAATTTGGTTATTAAATCTATGGGCCTTTTGGTGGAGTTTTTGGGGTCTTCTACGTTCAGTAATATGATTACTTAACATTTATGATGGTCCTTGCACTAATTTTTCCCTCCGACATCTCTAAAAAGGTACAGCTGGGGCTCACATCCAGCTTCCTGAATGCAGGGTCCTCTCTCTTAAACACTGTCCCTTTTGTGTCATGCAGCAGGGGTTTTGCTTTATATGGAGAACAGATTTTGTCTTTGTAAAAATTCTAAGGGACCAGGATTTAGGATTTTGTCCTCAGAACCACCCCGGTTGTCCATGTCCCTGTAATGTCACTGGGTAGCAGCATGGCTCTGTGATTTGCTTCTTCCAAGCTAGGAAATATTTCAGGGAGTGTATTACATTGCAAAATAACATCCTGGACAGTGTAATAGGATTTGGATTGGTTACTTGTATCTGGTTTAGTATTTTTTTAATTTGGTAATTATAAATTACTTTTATGAAGGACCTATTCTTTTTTATTTTAAAGATAAAAGAGCCAAAACATGTTAGCAAACACAGAGACATAAACAAACAACACAGAGCAATAAAAACAACACGGAATTTCAGACGGGGTGATAGGAAATTAACAATGGTTGTTGTATTACATATTGTTATCTTCAAATTGGTTACTCAGGTAACATATAGGTATGTAGCATTGATCAAACTATTGAACATGAACTGTTTCTTTCAACAGAGCAATAGAAATTAGTACAATCATCTTAGCTATCTTGTGTGTACATATATACATATTTCCCCCCTTCTTTCTTTCTTTCCTCTTTTCCCTCATCCCAGTTGTTCTTTCCTTTTGAGAAGTTTCTTTCCTTTTCACAACATCTATTGTACCTTTTAGGTTATATTTACTCTTTCAGTAAATGGATGCAACTAGAAACCATACTCATAAGTGAAATTAGTCAGACTCCCATGTGTAAACATCATATTGTCTCCCTTGTATAAGAATCTGAAAGAAGAACCTATTCTTATTTTGAAATTTGCTTTTCAGACAAAAATAAGTGTCCTTGTAAGTCAGAATAATGCTGACCTGGACCCATCTTTTGGGTGTAGGAGCCACAGCAGACACCGGCGTTTCATCCCAGCTTTGTGCAGTGCAGCCCTGGTGGTTGTTTTACTGCTGAGCAGCCCTTTCAGCTCTTGCTTGTGAAACAGTGAGGCATTCAGTTTTAAAGCAATGTCTGACTGTTCATCCTCTTCTTCACAGGGGATGTGGCCAGTGTGCCTGGAAGTGGGAGAGGAGGGGAGGGTTAGGAGAAAGGGACCTCAGCCTGTTGCTGTCATCAAGAGCAGATGCACGCTGATGCTGATGCTTTCATAGTCAGCCCACTGCCACAGCTGCTCTATTACTGAGCTGAGGAAGAATGCAAGGCTCCATAGCCACCACATGCTTTGTGGCCTTGGCATCGAGGATGGGCCGGCTTCTCGGCAGGTGCGAGCAGCTTCCTTGCGTACCCCCTACCGATGGATGGCACCATCCTAAGCTCCCTGAGGTTGTGAGCTGAAGGGTGTGGTCCTGATGGGCAGCTGTTTTGCTTGTGGACTTAAGTTCTTGGTAGCTCAGTATGTTCACCGACTAGGGCTGCCACAAGCTGTCCCACAGGCTGTGGGCTTAAGAGACAGATGAGTTGTCTTGCAGTTCTGAAGGCTGGCAGCCCAAGACTAAGGGGTGGATGGGGTTGGGAAATGGAGTGCTGTGGATGCTGTGCGCCGTGACTGCTATTTTATACTTGATTGGGTTAAAATTACAGAACAGTGTCTGCTTAGGGTAACAAATCAGGCAGTTCAGAAGTATGTAACTAAGTAAGAAATCTTGTGTCTTACCTTATTCCCAGTTGTACCCGGATGGAAATCCACATGATCTTTAAATAATCTAGTTAGTGGTTATGTCTCAACAGATCCACATGATCTTTAAATAATCTAGTTAGTGGTTATGTCTCAACAGTTTCCCCTGGGCTTTTGTAAACATGCAAATACATAAATGCATATTTTAGTTTCTCTCATGCATTTCCACTCTGCAACTTTCCTTCCCCTTTACAGGATTTCGTTGGTGCCTTTTCTGGTCAATAATTGTACAGGTTGCTCTCACTCCTCTGTGTGGTACTTGCTTAGAATTTTGTGGCAGAACTGGACTTTGATTTATTGAATCATTCCTCTGTGAAGGAGTAGTTGGGCTCTGCCCACATTCTTTTGCTTTCCCCCTGTGTGTATATCTTTACATTCTTGTGCTTGTGTTTCTTTAGACTGAGCTGCCAAAAGTAGGATGGCCAAGTGAAAGAATAGGCATGGCCTAACTTTGTAGCTGTCAGGGAAGATCTTTATTGAGAATTCTACCCTTAATCAGAACTTTTATGTGATTTGGCAAAGGTACAAAGCAGGTAATTCACTGGTGTCTTAGTCTGCTTGAGATGCTACAACAAGATCACATAGACTGGGTGGCTTATAAACAACAGAAATTTACTCTCACAGCACTGGAGAGTGGGAGTCCAGTATTGGGGTTCTAGAAGATTCATTGTCTTATGAGGGCCTGTTTTCTGGTTTAGAGAAATTGTACTTTCTTGCAGGGTCTTTGTATGCAACGAAGGGTGGTCAAACTCCCTTTGGCCTATTGTACACGGGCACTAATTTCATCCATACGGGTGCTGCCTTCATGAACTAAACACTTCTACTGTCACCTTGGGGGTTAAGCTTTCAAAACATAAATTTTGAAAGGGACCATAAACATTCAGAGCATAGGAACTGGAGAAAGGATAATAGTGTTTTCCACAGACAATGCTGAAACATTGGATATCACATGCAAAACAATAGTCATGGCATCAACCGAACACCAAATAAAGATCTTACAATTTTTCAACTTTACAGTGGTGCGAAAGCATAACTGTACAACCACTGTGTTTTACTTTCAGGATGGTATTCCAGAAGTTATGAAATATTCAGTACTTTTTTATAAAGCAGGCGTTGTGCTAGATGTTTTTGCTAGCTATTGGCTAATGCGACTACTTGAGCATATTCAAGGAAGGCTGGGGTGAGCCATGATGTTTTCCAGGTTAGGAAAATTAAATGCATTGTTAACTTAGCATATTTTTAGTTTATAATGAGTTTATGAGGATATAACCCATTATAGGTTGAGGAGTATCTGTATTTTATCCATACCTCATGTTATACACAAAAATTAACTAAAAATGGGCCAGAGATCTATGTTTAAATTTAACATAACTTTTAGACATAGGCAGCAACTTTGTGTTTATCTGTACAAACATCACTACAGTCAAGCTAATGCACACTTATGAAACATGGCGCCATGTTTTTCAATCATACACCATAGGCTGGGAGAAAATACTTGAAGTCACATATATAATAAATGATTTGGATCCAGTATATATAAAGAAGTTGTCAAAATTTAATAAGATAAACATCCTACTTTTAAAAACATTGGCATGATTTTAACAAAGAAAAATACAATACATGACGTTTAATGTTCTTATGAAAACCACAGTGAGATATTACTATGCAACTATTGGAACAGTTCACATTAAATAGGCTGTGACCATTCCAAGTGTTGGTGAGGATGGGGAGGAACTGGAACTCTCATGGAAAAATAGCAATTAAAGGAAGATCAGTATTGTCCTGAGCCCAAGTGTGGGAGGGAGATAGTAAAAAGGGATTTCAGTAGAGTTTAGAAGTGGTGTTGTACATTCAGCACCTTGATTATGGTGATGTATTCCTGGGTTCATCCATATGTCAAAATGTATTCTTTATTATGTCACCTATACTAATGTAAAGCTTTTTAAAGATGTGCATGTGAAATATGATACGGCAGGTCCAGTGCTAGATCATAAAGGAACTAACAGTACATTTTCAGGATGCCCTCAGTCCTGCAGATCCTTTGTAGATTTCATTTTTTAACTGGAAATTAAAATTCTGACCCAAAATATAAATAATGAACTCTATATGTGGTTCTCTTCTTTTAAAATACTTCTTCATTTAGTTCCTGTAGTGATCTTTTTTCCTTTTTCTCTCTTTCTTTCTTTCTTTCTTTCTTTCTTTCTTTCTTTCTTTCTTTCTTTCTTTCCTTCCTTCCTTCCTTCCTTCCTTTGTTCTTTTGTTCTTTCTTTCTTTCTCAAAATCAATCTTTCTTTGCTTAAGGATCTTATAGTGGAGCAAAAGACCGAGAGAGAGAAGTCCAGACCAAGAGGTTTGTGATCCTTGCTCATTCTACACGGCTCAGTTGCTCATTCATGCCCCTGTTCATCCATTGCTTGGTATTTTGTAACATATTGGATTTCCAGCTGGTGCAGACCTTGGGGACCTTTTAAAACCATGCATCCCAGTGCCAGTTCTCACCCAGCTGGCCGTAGACTCAGGAGATACTACTATTGAGGTCATACATTCCAGGATTACAGCCTGTGTGGCTGGATGTCTGGGCCATCTTCTTACTTTTTTTCCTTTGGTGACAGAAAGCACAGAGACTACATCAATAAAACCGTTAGTAAGTCTCAATTCTAGTTTGTGTGTTAAAGAAATGTGCCTACCAGATGTAGGCACTGGATTCCTTGTGAAACAAGTCTTTGCTACCTTAAGAACATGGCAACTAAAAAGTATTAGTTTTACTAAAGGCTCTTGACCTTAGGTAAAAAGCATTCACAAAACAACTTTAATCTAATTGTTTCAAGTTGTCTTTCCTTTCAGGGAGGGGGGTTTGAGGCTCTCAACTCAACCTCTTTTAAAAACCAGTGAATGTGCCAGGGGAGATAGCTCAGTGGCACAGGCTGGCAAGTGCAAGGTCGTGAGTTTGATTCCTGGTACCAGAAAACCCCCACTGAAGGTGAAGCTCTGTTCCATACGTATTTCCAGAGACTACACAGCACACTGTCCAGTCTCTGGTCATGTTGATACAAAGAGGACACTGTTGGCAGCGAACTCAGAGAGCAGATATAACTGGTCTCCCTCATCAGCCAGGATGTGTAGCAGCACCAAGAATGGCAAATAAAATGCTAGCCTCCTATTCCTAACCCTTTTCCCTTCAGATGTGAAGGGGAGAAAAATAGATTGGGCTGAGGGCAGCAGATGTTCAGGAGAGGCAGGAACGGGGGACCCTGGGAAGTTGAGGAGGTTAAGGGTCCATGTACACAAAAGGAGGAAATAAAAGTATGGAGGGGTCACATCGCACCTAGCATCATCTCTGACACAGGTGTGGCCCCCGAAAGCAAGCTGGCAGGTTTCACATGCAGACTCTGGTTGTTGATGTACTTTCAGTAAAGCCGTCACCTGCTCACGCCTGCTTCGGTTCTGGGTGCTCTGTAGATTACCTGATTCCGCAGCAGCACCTGTGTCCTTCAGGTGCAGAGTGTGGAACCCGCAGGATGATAGAAGCAGGCCCAAGGCACAGGGGTGAGCAGGTGGGGGGAAGTGGGTAGATAGGAATATTTCTGTAGTGACAGATCAGGCTTGAAACCCATGTGACCGGTGACTCAGAAAAGATGGCGGGTTTGAATCAGGCTCCCACGGACACATGTCTTGACTAGCCCATGTATTGAGAGTTATCACAGGGCCTCTGTTTTGTATGTGTATCTTCTAAACATAAAAAATAGCATAATCGCATTACCTTGTACTTTTTGCAAATGTCTGTTGAGTTATACGAAGTACAAAGAACTTAGCATATTCTCTGGTCCATCTTTGGGAATCAATAAATACTAAATCCTTTTCCGACTTAGGTCCCAAGGTAAACTGGAAACAGAAACATAGGACTTTAGAGTCAAGTGGATAGTGCAGGTCTTGTGTTTCCCAAATTCTGTTCCAAAGAGCCTGGGTTGAGGGAGATGCTCTTTTGAGTCTTGTTGCCAGGTGTTCAGTTTTCAAATGCCTTTGGGAAGCCGGAGGTGAAACAAAGTGTGTCTGGTTACTTAGTGCAGAGCACAGGGAAGCCTTTTAGCCATCGGGGCCCCAAGGGTTTCCACGTGAGGGGAGAAGACGGCCTTCGTGCCTGTCTGGAGGAGCATTCTACAGTGCAGGGCGCTTTGGTACAGAGCTGGAACTCCTATAGTTGACCAACTGTGGGCCGAGGTTTGGCTTCAGCTTGCAATACTGCTTCCATTGGCTCCTTCAGTGTATATAAAACATTACAAATTAGTTTCTACGATTTAAAAATTAGAGGAATGTTTAAGGAAAGCTGGACTCGACAATTTTCTCAAGAAATGAGCAGGTTAGACCAGAGTTCTGGATTCACAGATTTGACCACTGAGCAGCCCCTGTCCTCTCTGGAGGGCTCCCTCTTGCCTGAGGCCTGATTTGGTAGGTTCCACTGTGTGGCACAGCCTGCTTGTCTCTGTGGATCCTGGAGTTGAGGGTCCTGATCTAGTTCAGCTACTTCTTTGTCCAACATGAGAACTAAACTCTAAATGCATTTAGTGTTCGAATCAGGACAAATCTTTGGTTTCTGCAGCGTGGAGGTACACACCTGTCATCTCAGTTGCTTGGGAGGCTGAGGCAAGAGAATTGCAAGCTCCAGCCAAGCTCAGGCAGCCCTGTCTCAAAATACAGAAAACACGCTGGGATGAGCATGTAGCCCAGTGCAAAGGCCCTGGCTTCCAGCCCCCCAGTACTGGGGGAAAGCGATAAACAATTCCATGGCCAGTTTTGTTAAGTACCGCTTTCTTGCTCTCTGGCTGCAGCTGTGGTGCCCACCTCAGGCTCCTGGAGGCCAGTTCCATCTCTCTCTTTGGGGAATTGTGTGCTGGATTTTGCGTGGTCAGAATGGGGAGTTACGGTCAGCCCTTCTGTCCAGGACACAGAAGCACAGGAGCCAGAAGTGTCGCTGCTCACCTTGTTTTCTAATCCAGAGCACACGGGGAGCTTCCTGGCAGAAGTGTCTGTGTGGGGGGGTCCTCCTACTTTTCACTAATGTGGATCTCAGTTTCCTGCATCTCTCCTATGAGGCAGCTCGAACATTATATTTTTGTGATGTTGGGTCATTTGGGGGATTAACACTGCCAAACATTGTAACAGATTGCTTCAAAAGAGGGAGCGGGCTTTACAAGGTTCAAAAGGGCTTCTAATTAAGTAGATTTCAACATCTTCCTCATGGATTGTCAGCTTAGGAAGAACTATTTAAATGTTGTTTCAAGCCAGGCATGTTGGCATATGCCTGCACTCCAGACGCTGAAGCAGGAAAATCATTGCAAGTTCAAGGCCAGCCTCGGCTACATAGTGAGTTTAAGATCAGCCTGAATTGCATAGCGAGACCTTGTCTCCAAATAAGTGCTGTTTCAGGAAATAAACTAGAAGACCTCTGCTTCACAGTTAGAGAATCCTCTTTCCATCCCAAATCACTCAAAAGCACTTTGTAGACCTATTCTGGTCATCTGGGTGGCAGACTTGTCTCTTCTGCGACCTTCCCAGGTCTGGCCCTGCTTATCCCCGCCCAGGGCCCTCAGAGCCGCAGGATTCTGACCATTTGCAGCATGCGGGGTGCTTGGAACTCAGCCGCACAGTGGCTTGGCCTAGAAACCAGGCTATCAGCGCTCCCACCCTCAGCGCCTCTCCCTGAAAGCGCAGACGACGTGCACCCCTTGGTTCCCAAGGCCTCGTGGTCCATCGGAAATGGATGAGGACGTCGAAATATAGCGTTGAAAGAGCTGCTTGCTCCTCCTGCTTCTCCAGTGAGAAATTGAACTTCATCGATAAGCTGTTCTGAACTTTATTGTGCATAATAATCAGACTCAGGTATAGCTCGTCTGACGTAGGTCTCTGTCGTCTTCCCACTTATAGCTGTATCATCTATGTCTGTTTATCTGTCTATCTGTCTGTCTGTCTCCTACTCTCTCCTTATGTTTTCCCGTAACACCTTTTAAACCAGAAACTCCCTTGAAATAGTACTGCTCATGCTTATCGGTGCAGCGGTAAAAAAGGGCAACGGTACTGCTGCCAATACGATACAAAAGTTCGGGCCAATCTACAAACTCAAAACAAGTAAAACCGGCAAACTCAAAAAAGTACAGATTCACTTTAGACCCCATACAGTTCTGAAAAGGTTAGCTTTGGGTTAGTTAGGAAACAATCGATCATCATATCAAGCACCTTTCAATAAAGGAAAAACGCCCTTAAGTCAAGACTAAAATTAAACCTCGCAGGCACCAATTACATAATGAAAGAGGAGATTTAGTTGTATTTGAAAGTAGACTGATGTTATAGTGAAGGTTATAGTTGAGCCTAAAATTTTCAGCTCTGAGCATCCTGGCTGCCTAGGTAACAACAGAAACATGATGAACTGTTTTGTCCTCATTGCCTACTCAAAAATAATACATCAACTTCTCTGGAGCCCCAAACTGTTTTTATAAGTTGAAGACCCTGGAATGTACCATGTAGATGTTTGCACAGGATGCTGTAACATAGAATGCTGGGTAATTGTATTAATTGTACTTTTTGTCAAAGTTTTCCCTAGACATTGAAAAAATAAACAGTTCAATGGGAATGCTAAGACTGTTTATACAGAAGTAGAAGTGGACATCTGTGGGGATTTTTTTGGCTTGGCTTCATTTCCCATCTTCTGGTGCTGGCAGCCTGGTTTGCCTCTGCAAAACTGTTTTCCTTCTACTCCAGTCGGGGGCGTCCGTTCACTTTGTGGAAGCAGAGTCTGCTAATCAATGCGCCATCTTTTAGCCATGGGGTCAGTGGGTGCCTCCAACTAGATTCACTGGACACATTCTCCTCAGAGCTGGAATCCTCAGTGCCCGGACACAAAAGCCAAAGCATCGAGGGCTGATATTCTTCCCACCACTTTCTGAAGGTCTGTAGATAGCAGCTGGCAGCCGCGCTGTTCTTTTCCATTCAGAGCCTGGCCCTACTCCCCAGCCCCACGTATATCTGTGTGTGTATGTGCGTGTGTGTATGGATGTATACGGGAGTGTGTATGTGTGTGTGTGCATATATAGATTACATATATGTGTACGTGTACGTATTTCTAAGTGAGCCTGAGTTGGTTTCTGTTTGTCACTTGAATTCATGAACCTCTGACTGACTTATAGAACTTCCCCTTGAACCACTGATGTTTATTCTTCAATTTTGTTTCACAAAAGAGACACGCAGTTGGGCATGTGTGTATGGAAAAGCAAAGGCGCCATGCTTGAAAACTTTCTCAGGTGGCAGAAACCCATGCGCGTACACATGTCCTTGCACATGGTACACGTTCCTTGTAAAAGTATGTATGCTCAGCTAGAAGTTGAAGAAAAGATGCAAAGATTCCCCTCCACCCTGCCCCTGGAATTTCTCTTGTGCACAAATTCTTACCTTATTACATCACTTTGAATGGAGATCACCTGAGTATACCCTCACCCTTAGCCACGGCTTCTATATTCTCGGCCATCTTTTGGAGGAAGATTTTTGTTCATGTTCATCAGGATGTAGCCCTACTTGGCAACTGCTGTAAATCTTAAGGTTTTTATAACTTGGATGTTGCTCTTACCTTCCTGCCAAATCTCTGCACTGAAAATGTAGTGTCACTTTAAGTAATGATGCTTTTACTGCATCCAATACAAATGAAGTAATTTTGGTGCACATTATACAATAAATCAGGGCCAGGGATATAGCTTAGCGGCATAATGCTTGCCTGGCAAGCATGAGGTCGTGAGTTCGATTCTTGATACAAAAAAAAAAAAAAAATAGGTCAGTGCAACAAATTCCTCTTGTTTCTCAGTGTGGAATGGAAATTGGTGTTAGGGATTCAAACAGCTGTCTTGGCTAAACTAATAAAAAAAAAAAGAGTTGGTCTCAGGCCATCTGAACTTCCTGTCTTGAGAATCATTTGTAGGTGTTGGTTAAAAATGTGAATAGCTTTGTAAGTTCACTCTAGGACAATGTAGATTCTTTAGCCCAGAAAATTAAATACCCCTGTCTTTGGTAGTCCTGACCTTTTGGGTAGAGAATGTAGCTTCCCAGTCTTCAAGATCTGGTTTGCTTGCTTTGATTTAATTGAGGCAAAAGTCTTCAAGACAGAGCTCTCTAGACCCAGGAGTGGTCACCTGGCCCTGGTTAGCCGAGCATCCTCCACCCCCTGTGTTCTCTACCAGCTTGATTCTTTGTGAAGGGAAGTGTCCTACAGCCAAAGCAAATTCAAATTAATGTTTCCTGGGTGGGACTATTCTTGGGGAAATTATATTTAAATATGTAGGTACAGAGTACAGTCATATCTGTTGGAGGAAGCTGATAGACTGTCTCAGTGATTCAGCTGAGTGGTTTTCTGCAAGTAAGGCAGTCTCAGGAATGGGAATAAATCAGCTTAAAAAATCTACTAATTTATGTTTTCTTCTCTCTGCTGTATTAATGGTAAATAGCACAGGCTCAGTGCTGATCTCCTCACTCCTTGGCCTGGAGAATTAGTGTTTTTCTTCATAAAGTAGTTTAATGCCTTTACTGCGTGGGGGTTGACCCGTGAGATATGATTTTGCTCTGAACTGGAGGGCATGTGTGCTGGAAGGTACCCGGGAGCAGAGGACACCCTCAGTGAAAACGTGACAGAGTCTTTCGGAAACAAAAATTAATTTGCATTTATAGGGATCCAGTTTGCCTCTGAGGTGGAATTGCTCTGTGAGTTGGGACCACATCTCTGTGCACCCCACCCCCTTCACTCTCTTCTTTTTTTGCTTTCTTCCTTCTGTTTTTCACACCATCAATGGAAGTGAAGGTCTTTCAAGTCCTGAATTTCTTTGAGCTTTCTTGTTAACTACTGGGCCTTGTAGACATTTTTAATAGCTTTTCCAAGAGGTGATCCATCACTTCTTCCCACTTTCCTTTTTTAGCAGCGAGCCATGTGACCCTGGCGGACCGGGAGTTACAATCAAGTTGAACAAAACTGAATTGATATTGCTTCAAAACCATTACCTCCCCCGTTCTTTCTTTCCTTTTTCTTTCCTTCTTTTTGTTTGTCTCACGTTTATAAAGGCAGTATCTCTGCAGTTCTTTAGGTTACAGGCGAAGGGAATAAATAGATTCATTTTGATCCAAGGACTTAGAGAAATTGACATATTTTTGATTTCTTGTAACATACTGAAGGTGCATTTTGAAACTAAGGAGATGCCTCCTTTTATTAAGCAATGGATGCCTTTTATCTTCATAATTTCAACCACTGGCCCTTAAACAGGAAATTTAATTTTGATTTGAGCTGTTCGTACCCATTGGTAAATAAGAGGGAGCATGATAGAGCAACTATATTTCATCTCATATTTCTGTGTATATCTCAGACTCAGGAGAATTTTTATGCAGCATGACAATTTCATAAATGTTAACATTAACTTTTTCTCACATTCTAGATATAAGCAGAAGCCTGATCCAGAAATATAAAGCTAGATTAAGGTTGGCTTCAGCAGGAGGCAAACTCCTGGTTGTGTTAGAGCCCAAACTCTTGGGGGTTTGCGTGGGACACTGACAGTGAAATATATTCAACTAAAGTGCTCTTACTGCTGATTTATTAATGCTTAATGAATAGCTCTCAGAACTCAGAAGGGTCATGGAATTATGTTAAGACATCTGCGGACCTTCTGTTTTATTCATTTCCTGTAGACTGAAAAAATATGCTTTATGATATGTCAACTACTTTTCAAATCCTGGATGCTTCATTAAAAGCACGTATTGGAAGTCATTGATTCACAGTGGCATTTATACTTTATGCATATTTTCAATCAGCAAGTGCCAAAATGTTTTATGTGGGTCGGTGACATTTTGAATTTTAAAAGGATTGTGGTACAGTCCTTGAAAGAATAGTGTTCTATCGAATTGGTTAATGCAGATTACAGGGGTGGAAATACACTGACTTTGATTGAATTTGTTTCATGCTTCTTGTGTATGCTTCTTTAATTATTTTAAGAACATGCTTACTGACTTTTCATTCTGAAGCAAGGAACGAAATTGTTTCTAAGGAGAGTATCATAGAGTAGTCTTTGTGGTCAAGAAGGTTTCAGTCCATTAAATATGAAGTAGATTGTTGTTATTTTAGAGGAAACCTTCTTTCTAAGAGTCTGTGGCCACAAAGACGAGACCCTTCATCATGAGGCCTTTCCTTATTAGGCAAATGAAGGTTTTCCTCAAGCCCTACCCAGGAGGATCCTGACATCTCAGAGATGACCTTTGTGTCACATGCCCATATATTTGGGTGGGAGAGCACGTATTTTAACTGGGTGCTTCTTTGCCCCCAACTTAATCCGAGGTCTGTTAGTAAGAACAAAAGGAAAAATCATGAGCAACACACCATCTCTACCACTGGTGCTAGGTGCAAAACAACGGTACGTGTGAAAGTTACTCTATCCCAAGATCCTGTGAGCTTGTTTGTTTGTTTTAGAGCCTCTCAGCTTTCTTCCTGTGGCTTGGCGCAGTAATTATGAAGTCAACAGAATGCTCTGCTTAGAGCAATCAGTCTGTTCTTGGTCTGATTTGAGATTTGATGACTTTCCAGACCCCCCTGTTTGAAAAAAATAACTTTGCCCAATGGCCTATGTTGAGAATTGCTGAGAGTACTAAGAAAAGAAGATTGTTTTTTGATTAAAAAATTGCATCTGAGGAGCACTCAGAAGTTTAGAATGTTTACATTTGTTCGGATAGATGCTGTTGGTGAATCTCTTATTTGGGAAAATGTCATTCAGTGTATGTCCTTTGTTCTTTTATTTCTCCTCCTTTTGGAGTCCTTTGCATGTTGGATGTGAGAAGATTGTCTGGAGCAAGGCCAAAGGAACTAAATGGTAGTGATCAGGTGGAACTCCCCATCCTGCCTCTGTGGCTGGTGCTTACAAAGAAGCCTCCAAGATGGTGCCCTGATGCTTTGATTCAGCCCCGGGTACCGTCATTTTCACCTCTCTCTCCACCCTCCCATGGCTGGCAGACCTCTGGCATGTGTGTGTGTTTTCATGCTTGATTCCTTTCTGGTGTTGTTTCATTAGTCTGAAGTACCCCTTTCCATCACTGGCCTGCTCGGTCTGGCAGATCACAGCAGACAAAGTTCCCCCACTTCTCCCCAGATCTTCTGTCTTTGGTCACAGTGAGTCATTCCTTTCTTCTGGGTGCTGATAATGTGTTCTTCAGTCCCATTTATACCTTGTGCTCATTCTGGATTTTCCTTTTACGAGAATTACCTTTGGACTTCCATCTCCAAAAGCCTCTAAGCCCTAGAGGACTGAGAATAGGTCTCTGTGTATGGGACACTGTATGCCGCATTGCACCTCGTGTAGTGCTTTGAATGTAGGGGGTGGAGACACTGCATGAGCTCAATAAAAACATAAATATTTATTTCAGCAGTGCTTTAGTAAACTAATGATTTCCTGAATTATCATTGCCATCTCTCTTAATTTCCATGGAAATGAAATTCCAGAGATGGAATGCCATGTCCTTGTAAATTAATTAGGATGCAAAGAGTAGAGTTTGACTTTTGTATTGAGGGGAGGAGAGACCTTTCTTTGTGTTTATCTCTAAAGCCAGGGGTTAATGAAGCACCCTGTTCTGTGTGCCTGTGTTAAACTCTTTGCAACGTGTCTTGGGTTTCCTTGACATTAAGGTCCAAATCTTATGTGTAGTATCTATGTTGTACCCGAGTTATTGCCTGATCACTATTAGGAACATTATCTTTGTTTTATTTAATTTCAGAAATGCAAGGTATGACAGTAGTTGGTGCCATTCATAACAAATGGCCATTAATGGAAAATGTAGCATCTTTTATCAGGTTACTTTTCCTTGTGGGATAAAATGAGCTCTAGCTGATCAGCATCAAGAAAAGCAGAAAGCAAGGGAGTTCCCAGAAAGAAAAAGGACATTGTTTTAAAAGGACACCAAGCCAAATTGGGTTTCATCAATATATTATGGTAAACACCATACCTCAGAATAAATAATGACTATTGGGGATTATAGCCCATGGAACAGAATGAGTCTGATTCCATATTAAGGTAAATTTATTTAAATAAACAAACAAGAAGGTGAAGAGAAGAAAGCTCTTACAGTAGTGTTAACTGATGAAGCAGGAATAATAAAATTAGGAAAATACCCATATTATAGTCATTATAGTAATATTTGATCAGGGCAAGAACACTTAGTGAATATTAAAACTAGGGGGTCAGTGTTGGATGTAGAATGGGTTATTTACATGGTCGCCAAGGACTTCCCACAAATTATCAGTTGACAAAGGGAAAACTGTGACTTTTCACTGAAGTCAGGTGGACATCACCCAGGACAGACTTGCACCCCCACAATGGGGAGATGGTGGTTATGTGCTTCCTGGTGGACTCCCTGGAAGGATCACTCCTACCATGTCCCTGGCCCAGAGCTATATTCTCTGAGATAACTGGCTGGTGGTGTTCACAAATTTCAAAGCTCAGAAAGGCAAAGAAAGGCTCAGAGATGGTTTCGACAGCGTTGGTACAAATAGCAAATAAAGTACGTGGTGGCTTGAATTGGATCCTGAAGCAGGAAAACACATTTCAGGAAGTACTTCCTTGAGGTGTGTGGGTGACATAATTTCACTGTGGTTGTATCATAGGCTTTTTCTTTATTCTTAGGAAACAAATACTGAAGTTTTAGGAGGAAGCCTGTCCCCATCTTACTCTCAGGCGCATATGTAGGAAGGGGAAGAAGTGGGAAGTGGAGGGAAAGGGGGGAAGAGGGAGAGTAGAGATGGGGAGGAGAGAAAAAGAAAGGGGAAAAGGGAAAAAGCAAACAGGTAAGAATGAAATATGTCATCTATAATTAAAGCAAATGTGATAAAGTATTGGCAGTTGATAGATATGATAAAGCTGTAACTGTTTTTGCTACATTTTGGTAAATTGGCAATTGTTGCAAAATAAAATGTTCTAAAAGAGCACAGCACGTAGGCATGTTCACAAGCGCCCCTTCTGCTCTTTTGGGGAGAGTGTTTGCTGCGCAGTCTAGATCGAAGGAAGGAGGCTGCTCTGTTTGGCTTCTCACCTGGCTAAAGTAAGTGGTTCCTACACATCTATTGGATGGTTGAGCTGTGGAATATTTATCTTTGAGAACTGCAAGTGCCAACTTTAAAGAAGTAGAGCATGCCTGCTTCGTCACCCCCTCTTCCTCTGCTCTGATGGGGTTGCGAATGCGAAGTTTGAGAGGCCTTTCTAGGCCATGTGTAGGGTAACCCATGTGCTAGAAGAAATGATAGCGCGAAGTGAGAAGCCACTGAGGCTCTCAGGCTGTGGCACGCTGGCCCTGGGCTGCTTGTGAAGAGAAATACACATCTACCTCCTTCACACCACTAATGCTTTGCTTTTAATTTCACTGCAGCTGCAGCTAATCCTCAACAATACATTGTACTTTCTAAAAAATCAGCACTGTTGAGTTTCATGTGGAGCTTTATATTCCACTGGTGTCATACGCACATTAACTATGAAAACTCTCCGGCTTTATTTGTGTAGTTTGTTTTCGCTTCCTATGAGTAGAATTTGTCTCACTGTGACAGAGGTTCGGTTTCTGTTCTTGGGTTGATGGGTCAGTATCTGTGCCTCTGGCTGTTTCTACGTGCTGCAGGCCCCTCCTTTCTTCTTTGCCATGGCAAACCACCTCCATTTTGCAAATTGCTAAATTGGTCTGAAAAGATTGTGAGAACTGGCATTCTTAGGAGATTTCTTGTCTTGACCGACCCAGCTGGAAACCGGATATGCAGAGGTAAGCACTTAGAATAATCAGAAAATAGGAAATTTTAATTATTTCCAGTTGTCAGAAACATTTTACTTCAGCTGAAGGATTCAGAGCGGGTTTTGAAAGTGCTCATTCTGCCTGGTGAGTTTAGTACTTTTTTGAATGCACTCATGTTTTTACTTGCTCAGTGGATGGCTCTTCCTTTGAAACTATTTATTGCCACTAGGCTGTGGCACAGCCAGTCTCGTGGATAATAGATGGGTGTGTGTGCCCACAGCACAGCATAAATAGACTAACGGACTTCCAGCTTGTTTATTGTTAGGCTCGTATGTAAGCAACACAGCCTAACTCCTCAATTATGCATATGTGTTCCTGGGTGGTAGGATACAGGAACTTGAAAGTAGACCTTGCAAGGATGTTGTACGGTATTCTGCTATTTCCTTTAAAGCATTTATTTTTAAATGTTACAGGGATGCAGACGGTATTCACTTGCAGAATTTCTACTATAATGTTATTTCATGGCCCATGGGCTGAAAGCTCTGTAGTTTCAAGAGTGATTTCTTCTAGAGGCCTGAGTCTCTTGGTTCCTTGGCTTGCATGAATCGGAAAGTTAATTGGTAATTACTTTAATGAAAAGGATTATATTTGGAACTGCCATGGGTGAGGTCTTCTTGCTCTCTAAACTTGGAACAGCCCAGACAGGAAAGAGTGATTGTTGTTCTATGCACATTTTATTTTTATTGCTACAGAAAAAGGACAATTTTGTTTTGGTCCAGAGTCACTAAAGAAGCCCTTTTCACAATTTGGCTAGCAAGTGCAACACAACAAACAAAACCCCAGAGACAGCCAATGTTCAACCAAACCGAAGCCACAAGTAGCGTCGTGCCCAGTGAAACATGAATGAAACACTCTCTTGGCCTCTGTGAGCCAGAGATGATGGGAAAGAGGAGAAACTAGGAACCAGGACATTTCTGTGGAAGTTCCAGTCACAATAAATGTCCTCCTTATGAGTTTAAGGAAGTTACACAAACTTCTGAGACTCAGGTGCCCCTTCAGTAAAATGATTCTAACAGTGCCTAGAGTGTGATGTGAGATCATGTACATACCAGTGTTTTATACACCAGAAAGGATGTCCAAGTAGTTTTTAGCAGTCTATTAATTAAAAGAGCAGCATGACCCCCACAGAGTTGCAGTGCTGATTTCCTTGGTAAGTTGCACTGTAATTCATATCTACATAATAGTGATGATTAAGAAGTGGTCAGAATTTTTATGTAACGTGCATGAATCTGTTCTGATTGAGGTGAGCAGCATTTCCATACTTTCAGGGTTATTGCTGCTACTAGTGAAAGCTCATGAGAGGGAAAGTAGGCAAATAAAAAAAAAATACACCATAACCTCCTTTGTCCTTGGGAATGAAGGATGAAGAAGCATTTGAGTGTATGCGGATAGCATGTCTTTCCAGAGAGCTTTGAGCACTATCAGAAGCATGGTTCTCCTACAGTCCTCCAGGTTTATCTATGTTGTGGAATTTCCTTTGTTTTTCAGCCTGAATAATCCTGTATTCTACTGTGTATATACATGTGTATCCATTCACTTGTCCGTGGACACTTGGGCTTGCTGTTGCTTTGGAGTATTGTGCATAATAGTGTTAGGAATGTGGCGGTGAAAATATCTTTTCAGATCCTTGTTTTTGATTCTTTTGAATATATACCCAGGAGTGGAATGGCTGAATTATGATTTAATTCTATTTTTAACGTTTTGAGGAATGCCAGAAAGTCTTCTGTAGTGGCTATATCATTTTACAGTCTTACTAACAGTGCACAAATGTTAGTGTTTCTCCACATGCTCAGTGAGACTTACCTTCTGCTTTTGTTTTTATTGGATCATTCTTTTGATAGTCATCATCCTCATGAGTGAAAGGTTGTATATCATTGTGGTTTGGATTTGCATTTCCCTAGTGCTCAGTGAGGTTGAGCATATTTCCATGTGCTTGTGGACTCCATGTGTATTTGCTTTGGAGAGATGTCTATTTGTTTCCAATTCTGGTTTTAAATATGTGACAAAGCATACACATATTATCATAGATAAGACTTTTTGAAAATGAAAATTCCACAGCTATTTGTTAATTAAGTAATGATATAAATGAACTGATACATTTTTCTTTAATAATGGGAAAATTCACATTTGACTTTTCAAAATATTCTATGATGAAATATGTAAAATACTGAATATATTTTTAAGTAGGTATGCTTTTACTTTCTGTGATATGAAAGCATGTGTGTCTCATAGTCTGTTTTCTTAAAATTATCTGAGAAACACTTTGCATTTTAAAATTCCCTGTATTGGAACATGATTATTAGTGTTTAGGAGCTACAAATATGATCTTATGTGTATTCAAATACCACAAACAATGTTATAACTCCTTTTTTCAGTTATTAAAACTGTTCAAAAGTTGACTTCCCACTATGTTATTGGAGAGGGGCAATACTATGACTTTAAAGACATAGTCTTATTTTCATACGTATTTCTGGAAGCTATTATAATTCTAATAAATTTAGCATTTTAGATATCATGGTTATTTTATGTGGAAACCTAATGAAACTTTCCATTATATCACACACACACACACACACACACACACACACACGTATGGTTTTCCTCTCAGCCCTGCATGGATTAGAGAGGCACGTGTCCAAGAGGCAAACTTGATGAAGTCGTGCACACCAAGGGAAATACAGAGAAAGTGGAGTGTAAGAGACTTAGTCATGCAGCAGTTTTACATGGTAGGTAGGCTTTTAAGAGTATTGTCCAGGAGAAGATGCAAAAGCCTCAGTTAGTCCAGACAGCTCTTTTACTTGTCAAGAAAAGTGTGCCTACTGGTGGAGACAGGCTTTGTTACATGATGGATCCAACGTGTCAGATTTTGATTATAGGCAACTGAAACGCAAGTTAACAAGCCCATCATTACCTGAGGCTTCTGCTTATGGAGTTTTGAAGGCCTCTTGTATATTTTTCCTGTTTTTCTGAGCACAAGAGTGGCCAATGTTCTGGCAGTTCTCAGACTTCATACTGCCAAAAGGAAAGCATAAATTGGGCAATTTCTGAGGTGTGACTTCGGAAAGCAAGGCTGGGATTAGGGGGCTCTCACTGGGAAGTCAGAAAGGAAGAACATAGTGTTTTACTTATTTTTGAAGAGGGGATTGCCTTTACAGATTAAATAATATGTGGAAATTGTGAGAATAAAAGTGGCATTTTGCATTTTTAATGAATGCAGTATTTGGGAATATAATATACAATTCAAATTGAGGAAGTTCAATTTGGTGGGGTGAAGACGGAGAAAAATTAAATGATTTTGAAGGATTGAGTCTCTTTCAGTGAGGTGGTGTGCAGAGTGGAAATTATAGGAAAGAGGGTCATGAATAGCTGTTGATGCAAACCGTCCCTTGGTAGCACTGGGGTGGCCTCCCACAGACCAGCCTGAATTCCAGTTCTAGTCTTCACAGTTGTTTGTGGATGAAGATAAGAATTAGAGATACTATTTTTTTCTGTCTTTGTAAAAAATAATCTTGCTAAAAAGTAAGACTGCATAAAAGTTGAACTGAAAAAGGCTTCTGAGTATGGACTCGTTGTGGACAGGTGTCCTGGTTTCTGTGCCTTACCTTGCATCGAGAATACAATCGTCCCTGAAATCGTGGTTAACTGAAGTCTCATTCTCCGTGAGAACAAAGATGTAACATATTTTGTTTACACAATAGTGTTTTTTCCTTTATTCCTATGTTTGTATTAAAAATGAGTAATTCAGCCCCAGAAAAAGTACATGTGAGGCTTTCTGCCAAGACCTAGTGCCAAGCATGAATTTGGTGGTTAAAGTGTCCAGTGTTAATCTTTGCTTGACAAAAACCAAGTTAGGGTGGGCTTTGTTTGTTTGTTTTTAACATTAGATAATCAAAAAAAGGAAAGAAAGCATTATAATATGTAGGAAAGGCTGAGTTACTGAATTAAGCCCTGATGAGTGTAAAGGAGACCTTGATCTTATAAAACTGAAATATGTTTTACAATGATTAAGATTAATACTAAGTCCCCTTCTTCTTGTTTTCTTTGGCTTCCCTTAGATGGTGGGCTTGGCTATGAGGGAGATATTTTTTTCCCTTCTTGTCTTTTTTTAATCTCTGGGCTTTAATGTTCAAATATCATATATCTGTAGAATGTCAGCTACAGAAATTTTATAAAGTGCTTTTCATTTATTAATCCAACAAATGTTTCTTGAGCATCTATGTGCAGCCAGAGTGTATACTGGGTATTGTTTTCATCTCCTGGGAAATTAATTTTGAGGATATGCTAGGCATATCAATATGTAATTGCCAGAAAGTGGAGTTAGTGTTACAGTAAACACAGTCAAGCGGAAGGGGATGAAGACATCATGAAAGGCAGTGGCTGTTGCACTGAGGAGGTGGCAGAGGTTGATGAGAGTACAGGATGCACCGGCAGCAATTCAGAGCCAAGGACAAGTGCAGGGGGCTGCGGGAGCTCTGCATTCGGCCATGGTGTGGTATGTGAGGCCTTGGGTGGAGTCAGCCAGGGCTTGTGGTAGAGGCAGCAGATTCTGGGTGGCAGAGGCAGAAGCAGAGGTGGAGACTGGGTGAAGAATCAGGTTTTCTTCTTTCAGACTCCCAACTATTTCAGGGTGTGGATGTGCAGTTCTTATTATGTGCAGTAGCTGAGCTATAGCAAGTGTTAGAAATTTTTTCTTTTTATTTCAGCTGGTCTCTAATTAGGCAGCACAGAAAAACTGTGCTTTAGTTGTTGGGTTAAATATTTTTTTTTCTACCTCATGATCTAAAGGGAAGTTTCTGCCTTGAAAAGTAGCTATTTACTGAATGACAGCTCTGTACTTAGTGTTGTGCTTGAAAGACTTGTTACAAATATTTTTCAGGGGAGAAAGCTGATACTGAGGTTACCAAATTTGCCCAAAGAGGTGACAATGGAATCAAACCAGGTCTGAGTTATATGCAAGTATGTTGCTTCATTTCATCCTCAAAAAGAAATCTCTTATGGTAAAATAGCTGAAAAATATTAAGATTCTGTTTTACCTGAAGCAGATACATTGCAAAGTATTTTGATTCTTATTTGGCCATTTAAATTTGTTTTGAAGACTTTTCTGCCTTCATAGGAAAAATTTAACCTCGATTCACACACGATGTGTTTTTTTTGTGCTACTTTAGTTTGAGGAACTTCCAGAATTATAATGGAGGATTGGACACCTTGAAAGCTTGTGCTTGTGTAAAGGATGCTTTTCCATTTTTTTTTACTTGTGCAACATTCAAGACTTCCCATGGCTAAGTAAACAGTGTTGTTTAGGTTTACTAGGTAAAGGAAACTTTTCTTTTGGAGTGGGAGCAAAATTAAAAATACTCATCCTGGTACTAAAGTGTGAAAATGAGGTCTACTGAATTTAAAAGTGATCAATTAATTTTGATTGGTTTTAAAAACTACAATCACCTTCTTTTTAAAAGCATGCACTATTATCAGAGAACAGCAACAGAACCTGGAGTCCTAAAATGTATCAGTGCCATAGGCAATATAAAATTAAAAGTTTTGGAAGGAATATGAAGTGGAAAAGAGAAAAAGCAGTCGATAAAAATAGACCCTAAGAAAGTACAGATATTTAAATAACAATGACTTTAAAGCAGATACTATAAATACTGTATGTCCAAGGAACTAAAACTTTTGTCATAAGAACAAATGAAAAATTTCAACAGAAAAATCAAATCTATTCTGATGAACCCAATGTAAATTCTGTAATTTAAAAATAAAATATCTGAAAAGGAAAATTGTCAGATGGGCTTAATAGCTGATTGATGAAGGAAGAAAAAAGGGTGAGCAAACTTGAAAAGGAATAAAGGAAGAGCATAGTTAAAAATTAAAAATGGTTACCTGAATCTCAGCAAGTTGGAGAGCACACCAGACAGTATATGACATGTGTCTCAGGGTCAGAAAGAAACAAGAAAAAAACTGGCTCAGAAAATCCTATTTTAACAAATAATGGATACTTTTAAATCCCCTCACTCTGGTGAAAAATGTTAACCAAGAACCCCTGCCACAAAGCCAAATAAAATTATAGTCAAAACACTGAAACCAAGGAAATGTGGAAATCACAAAAACAGCCAGAATAAAAAGCCAACATGTACAAGACAGCAATGATATGAATGCTCACCAACCTATCAGAAATAATAAGGACAGAAGACAATGAGAATCACGTGTTTCAAGAGCTGAAAGAGAAGAAAGATCTGTCAACTTGCAACAGTGTATCTGGGGATATATATCGTATATAGGAAAAGGGGATTTTCTGCTTAGTTTGTTGTTAGTCAACTCTGCATCGCTACTACAAAGTACATGGTCCTGCTAGCTTGTTAAGAAAAAATGTTTATTTAACTCACTATTTTGGAGAGGGTGAAGGACAGTGAGTTGGCTGCTAGTAAGGACAGTTGATCATTATCATTATCACTTCCTGGTGTGTATTGCTTATCTTTCACACTGCCGTTATAAAACACCCGGCAGCATGGACTTAGAGGATAAGAAGCTTAATGTGGTGCAAGGTTTTAGAGGTTGCAGTCCATGGTTGGCTGATTCTAGGGCAGGAACATCCTGGCACAACAATGCTGCTTAGTACATGGTGGCTGGGAAGCAGAGCAGGAGAGCAGTGCCAGAGGGGAAGGGATCAGAGACCAGACAGAGTATCCATGGTTGCATAGCTGTGATCCACACTACACATCAAGAAGAGCACTAGGTGTCTGTTTAATCTACTAAAGTTAACAATCACAGGATGATTAATGGTCACATGGTGGGAGAGTATATACAACCAATGGCCACCACTAGAACAGGAGCAGAGGTTGGGGCTTCCCACCATTCTCCTCAAGGGCAAGCCCTCAATGACCTAAAGACCTCCCACCAGGCCTCAATTCATGAGGCCCATAGCACCTCACAATGTCGTCACTATGAGGATCAAGCCTAAACATATGAATCACTGGGGGAATGTCAACCTCCAAAGCAAAGGGTTTGGAATCTCTGAGTTAAAGTGTGACAAACAGGGTTCAGTACTGAGAAGATCCAAGAAGTGGGTATTACATTCACCAAGTTCCAAATCATTTATTCACAGAGCATCTCTGGGGATTAGTTTCATTTGTAAAACTCTTCTGGAAATATTGAACTTCAGGAATGAAATTTGATACTATTTATTTTTCATTTTCAGTTTCATAACTCCAGGCTGAAGAGATTTGGGAAAATAATTAGCAGTGTATCTTTTTGTGTCTGTAATAACGAAAATGTGCAGCACTTCCTACATTGCTTCTGCTTTCCTCTAATAGAACATTTTTAGTGTTGAATAGCCTTCAGTTTTTGCCAGGTGAAATATTTTCCAGCGGGGCTAAATTGCTCAGGGCTGCCTCGTTAGACTGTTTAGATATGGACGAGAATAGAATTCCCGCCTGGAGTTTTCAATGCATATTTTATGAGTATAATAGTGCTAGGAATGCAGGTGGAGTTGCGATACAATAACATCATTATCTTTTGTGTCTCTGTTTTGTATTTATGTGTCCTCTTCTGTTTAGTTGAAACACAGAGAGTTGCAAATTAATGCAACAGAATGCAAGTTGTAAAAGCAGTCCAGAACTACATTGTACATGACTTAAGCCATCTAATTACCATGGAGTTCCAATTTCTTCAATTTAATTCAGGGAAGGATTAAGTGACTTCAATTCCACTGCTGCTGAACGGCATGGCCTTCTCTTTGAGTATATTAGGATACGGATCTTAAGAGATCATCATTTAAAAGGTTTTTTTTTGAATTTGCTTATTGTCCTCTTCTCTTATCCTTCAATCCAGTCATAGCTCCCTCGAAGACACAGTTCCTTCCATGGCTGAGCGTGAGCTCTTCACAACCTGCACTGAGCCCTCCCCAAGCTTGCACAGATTGGCAGGTGGGGTTGTGCTTTTGCCTTCTTGTGTGACTGGTAGACACCATGAACAGTCATCTCTTGCCCTCTTTAACTCTCTCATTTCCTCCAGGATTTGTGAGTCCCAGGCTCTTCTCCTTCTAAATAAAAAATGTCCAACTGAAAAAGCCTCATGAATTTCTACAGCAGTGCTTCTCTACTGATGATGCTCTGCTCTTTGTCATAAATTCCTTGTTGGAAATAGAGACTCCTGGCCCCACTACCAGTGCACTCAACCTGAAACTCCGGGAGTGAGGTCGAGCACTCTGCCCCTAACAAGCTCTCCTAGGGACTCTGAGGGTCAGTAGGGTTTGAGAACTCTTGCCCTAGATTTTTCGTGATGTTGATGATTAAACAACAAAGGTGAAGTGGAATCTACATTCTGGCTGCAGGTGGTAGCAGCACATTGGATGAAGTATTTTTCAGAGTAAGTGAGGTAATTTAAATGATAACAATTATAATTAGGAGTAGTAATGATACAGGAATAAGAGAGACTAATATTTACTGAACATGTTTCTGTGTGCAAAGCCTGTGGTAGGCTTTATCTCCTTTAATTTTCCACAGGATTCTTGAGGTCAATCCCAATGTCGTTGCTGTTTCACATTAAGGAAAGAGGTTAAGGGAAGAAACTGGCTAACATCCAGTTGTTCGGTGGTGGAACGAAGGTTGTGACGCTCGCCTATAGTACTAGCACCGAGGCCACAACCCACTTGCTAAGGCTACAAGCCTGTCTCCTCCCACCTCTGTCCATATCACCCCTGAGAGGCCCAAGACTTATTTATTTCTTTTTTAAAAAATGCAAGAAGGGAAGCCAGAGTGCACATCTTTGCAGTAAGCTCCCTTATTACATCCTCATTTGTGGCTTATCCTCCCTCTCCAATTAATATCCACAGCTATCTTGATCAGGTGGGGCAAATGCTGTACTTCATTCCCTGTGCAAATGAATATTTATAGCCTCCTTGCTTTTGAAAGTTTATCTCACTCTGGAAGTAATGAATTCAACTGACCTTTTATCTTTGGCCTCTGGTTTGTGGTTTTGAAGCTTTCTGAGATCAGCTGGATGAGGATGTGGTTAGACATTTTAAATAGCTAATATGGTATCAAGTTGGATGACTTTGAAAGCAATTGATGCTTGAATGAAGCCTTTATCCTACTGAGTGGGGTGCCCCTCCAAAAAATTTTATTGGGTGATTAGAGGCAGCTTAAAATTCCATTCATGATAATTGAAGAGTTTATTTTACCTCTAGGGTATTTCTGTTTTCTTGACCATCCAAAAAAATCATGTTTTAAACACATAAGTTATACCATATGAAGTGAAAGGAAAGGGACTCTACATGGAAATTTAATGTAATCTTATTTTAACATAAAAGTGATAACTTAAAATAACTTTCCAAATTACTAGTCAGTGTGATGGTAGTCCTACCCTTTCCGCCATGTGGATTCCATTTAACAGAGGAGAATAAAAGGACATTAATTAAAATTGGAAAGATTAATTTCATTGTGTGTAAGTCAATATAAATTAATTCCAATGTCAGCATAAATTGACTTCAGTGTCAGTCATTCCACAGACTTCCTTTCCATGGCTTCCTTCAATAATTGAAAGCTTATCAGACATTCCTAAGAATTTAGAAAAGCATTTGTGTGTGTCTGTGTGTGTATGCATGTGCGTGTGTGCGCGTGTGTGTGTGCATGTGCGTGTGCGTGTGCGTGTGTGTGTGTGTGTGTGTGTGTGTGTTTGGCATGTGCAGAGGCACAAGGGCAGGAAAATGTGTAGTTAGTTAGCAAACATCACCTATACCCCAGCTTTTTATTTATGTTTGGGGAGCTTTCAATCTTAAGCAAAATAACCTATTTTGAATGATAGAAATTTCTCTCTCTCTCTCTTTATCTTGCTCTCTACCTATTTCTGTTTCCTTCTTTTTCCCCTCCCACCACACACAGCTGGAAATAAAGAACAGCTTTGCCCTTGTCTGAGGCATGAAGACTTCTTCTCTCTCACATGCATGGAAAGTTATTACACATTATTGCCCGCTTGTCCATAAAAACTGCATGCTGTGTAGAGAACAATGTTTGTTCGGTCTGTTTCGCATGGCAGTGTTTTTTTACGGGTCACCCATAAATGAGTCAGAAAGGTAGATGGAGGTGTTTGTATGACATTTGTTGGCTTTTCTTTTTTTCCCTCCCGAAAACTCAGAGCTGCGATGGTCTTCTTAAGTGCTGGGTACGTCACTCTGCAGCTCTGGCACGTGCTGGTGGCTGCATATCTTCTGTTGAGCCTTTAATGTGTGCAAAAGAATGACTAAAAGCTTAATTTGGTTTCTATTATTAGTTTTTGGATGTAAAAGGATTCCCTCATGTCCAAAGTGACAATTTTCTGGGTTACGTGTGACATATCACGTAGTTGTACTTGGTTCGATCTCTTCATCTTTACATTACTTCACACACACTTGGATCTGTATGTTGGTTCACTCTGTGTACGTGTGTGTGTGTGTGTGTTTGCACATCTCCATGGCACATGCCTGTGTGGAAAGAGCCAGGGAGTATTCCAGGGTTAGTGGGACATACACTCTAATTGTGTAGTGTGAAAGCAGCCGTAGAGGGCACATGAGTAAGCGGGCTTGCCTGTGTTTAAATAGCACTTTACAAAAGCAGGCGGCGGACTGCCTCAGCGCGGGGTGGCCCTTGCCGGCCCTGCTCGGTGTTACCACCTGTGGATCAGGGCCCCTGTAACCACCCCCTCTGTTCAGCTCTTCTTCTGTCCTCCTACTTGGAGAGACTCATGGCTTGCTCTTCCCCGTCCTTGCTGAAGTGCTGTCTGCCTTAGAAAGTGTCTTCCTCGGTCTTGTCTCAGCTGCTCCTGAGGGCTCTTTTCTGGAAGGGTCTGCAGGCTGCCTCCTCTTCTCACTGACAGCCAAGATTAATCCAAAGGTCTGGCTGCTTGAATTAGGCCTCTCCTTCCTCCTTTGCCATTCCAGTGAGGTCCCTCTTGAAGTTGTGTAAAAAGACAACTCTTGCGGGTTAAGAAGGTTCTTTCCTGATTGAAGGCCAAAGCCATGACTGCTTCCTTCCCAGCCAACAGAGTTGCGGGGAGAACCTAAACACTCAGCTCAGAGTGTCACTCTGTCTGGGACTGGCTCCCCATCCCCTTCAAGTCTCTGAAAATGTCTTGGCTGCTGTCATTAGTGCTTCTCTTTTTCGATCCTCTTTTATCTGTTTCTTGCTCTTCTTTGGGGCAAGTTTGTAAGGGAGGCCTCTGTGCTCTTTCAAAGGACCTCTTTCCTAATAGTGCAGACCTGAGTCGACCCGATGGGTTACTGCCTCAGTGTTGCATGGTTTGTGCACAGGCTGAGCGCCGTTAGTACTGTGGCCGTAGGGGAGATCATGCGCAGACTTGGATGCTCATCCGGCCTTAGCAGGACCTATTTGGGGAGAATGGGTTGTTGCCAACTCTTGTCCCAATACTACAGAATACCAGCTTCAGTCTTCCCTTCCACTGAAGAACTACTGAGAAGGAAGGTCTTCATTTATTTTGCCAGTTTTACAGCAGCCTGCTTTTTGTGCCCATTTGGCATGTATCCCTTCCCCAAGGTGCCTGGAGGCCACCCAGTGGACTCTGTTTCACGGAAGGTCTTTGACCTACACCTCTCTGCTCACACTGAAATGCCCGGCAGTTATTTCCATGCACGGCTGTGATCTGTCATCTCTCCAGCCCATCCCTTTGAAATAGCCCACAGGACTCTCGTGTCACCACGTAAGCACATTCCCTTGCTCAAGAACAATGATGGCACTGTTCGTTATTGCAACAGTGGGGGCAGATAACACCACCAGTGTTCCGAGAATCAGGTTCAGCCCTCAGGGGAAGATATGTTCCAAAGTCAGGAAGCAGCAATGAAAATAAGTTTTAAGCAAATTTTAAGTGAGATAAAAAAAGTACATAAACACCTTTCAAAACATCATCTGGCTCCACAACACCATGCCTCCCTCTTGCGTCCCGGGAAGCCTTGCCATGTCTCGGTCAGCAGACTCAGGCCCTTCCTTGGCCTCTGGGCCCTGGATGGAACTTTCAGAACCACAGCTCCTGGGCAGCTCCTCTCCTTTGCCTGAGGCCTCCAGTGGTGCAGGGGAAGCTTGTTGCATCCCTCCCCTGGAACTTTGTTGGACTTTCCCCTTGCTGCAGTGGAGGGATTCGCCACTTCCAAGAGGGGCTCCTGACGCCGCCATGACACTTTGAATGGGGCGGGTCCTGGTAATGAGCAACACCCATAGGAGCCAGGTGATAAAGCGGAAGGGAAGCGGACAGCAGAGAGGAGGGGTGGTGGGGAGGGCCAAGCAAAGAGAAGGGAGTGTGTGGGTCAGTGTGAGGGAGGCGCAGCGCTCTGGATTAACAGGTGCAAAACCTGGACTTGCAGAGGACAGGAATAACAGTTGGTGTTTACTGAGAGTGTTTAATGTGTCAGTCATGGTGTCAGTGTGCTACACATATTGCTATGCAGTGCAACAATCAGAAACTCCAGGTTTGCTTCCCTGCTCCTGTTCGGTTTTTTGGTTCTTTATTTTTGTTTTTGTTTCGTTTTGTGATGGAGATGGGAAAAGGGTGTTATAACAACAGAGGCACTTAAGGTCCAAGTGGCCAGGGTGCTAGACTTTGGATGGTTACTACTCAACCAGGAAACCTCTAAGAATATGTCTCTTTCATCATTTAGAGACACTATTAGTTAGTCAATTAGCAAACATTTATTGATGTCAACTCCAG